>CAAAJI010000087.1:179006-199534 GCA_900642245.1 Fragilaria radians | reverse complement strand
CATGGTATTTTTTAAGCGAGACTGTATCATCTTTGCTTACATTTTTCTTTTCTCTTATTAAGTTTGAATGCCCAACACTGGGCATCGTCATCGCAATAAACTTCATAGGAAATTACAACGAGCAAAATCAGAAGCTTTTGCATACTTGGTACAGTCGTCTCGATCTTAAGAGGAATAATATGTCGGACGTCCCAACCCCAAAAGGGAATCAAATATTTCACTCTTTCGTGAAAAATGAAACCGAATCATTATGTAATCAGAGTTGAAGATAATTGCATGTGTGAAATTACGAAAGCAGTAAGGATTTAACAGTTGATTTTCTTATTACCCATTGTTTAACGCTAAATAGCGTGTCTCTTGTGCTCTTGTGTCCGTCCTGACTCAATAACTTTCTTCTCGTATTAATTTAGTACATTCGTTAGACGCGCCACAGAAAGATACAAATACTTGACATTACGCTTACCTAACTCTCTTGCGCTCTTGCGCCAAATAGTGTCCACTAAACTTTTTTCTTACTCAGTAACCTTGAAAATATTACTCTGAGTCTCGTCAAGGTAGATAATGTTTGCCGTATTAGGGTCAATAAGGAATCAAGCTTTCATTTTTTCGGTTGAAGAGTTAGAAGTCACCTTATTTTATCGTTGATTGAAATATGTGCATTTGCGAAGGCAGTGATGAATGCATTTCGAAGGGTTTAATGAAGCTTTGAATGAAAGAGTGCATACAATCAATATTCATTCTTCTAAGAGGAAGCCATGCATGTAAAGATGTCTACTTAATGGAACTATTACTGGAGCTTTCAATGGCTTTACATCCTGTAAATTCCTAGCGGTCTGAAAATGCGTTCATTCGGAATTCGATGGCGAGGAAAATAATCAAAATTCAAATGAAAATCTGAAATTCAAAATGGCATAAAATATTATCTTATTGTTAGCTGGACAGGATGTAAGCAAAACACTTTTTGAATGCAATTTCTTTATTGCTTTGTTAGTCTTTTGCTTAACTATGGTTCAATTGCGGTATGGAAAGTATGCATTAAGTCTTATCTTCTTCAAAATTTCAATTCATTTTGATGCAATTCTGTGTCATGCATTATACAATGCTCTATTTGAGAATTGAGATAGAAAAATTATGTCTTATATATTATGAAAAACTACTCTTGTTTTCTAATCGTGAAAGATTGAAGTCTTGACTGACTAATTTTTCATTATGATAATATTTATTTAGATCAGTCTTTTATTTATAGTCTTTTGGCTATGCCAGCTTGTCAAATATCTTTTGACTTCTCTTTATTTAGAGATAGACATATGAATTATAAATAGGTTCGTGAAACACATGTGATTTAATATCACCTAAATTTTAGAGACCTTTGATTAGTATCATCTAAAATTTGCAAACGGGAAGAAACAACAAATAGTATTATTGTCATTTGTTGTTTTTAGATGTGCTAATATATCTGATATGCTTATCATCTAGATTAGCATGTACGAGCAACACTGGACGTCTCCAAATGTTGGTACAAAATAACATCTCTTGAATTAATCTCTTTTATAGATTAATTTGGTGTGTTTAACTTAAATCATAAAGTATTATCTTCTAGGATTGTAGAATAAAGTACAGATAAATATAACATCATCTAGTACGTTGAACCAAACTATTCTAAGTTACTTCATTTTCTTTGTCAGATGTTTGAATTTCTATTTCTCCTACCTAATTCAATGTCGTCTTTTATCCCCATTGAAACTTGACTTACAAAGTTATAGCTTTTGAAGTTGTTTAATTCGTTCCTGAAATAAATGCATATTTCTCGTTATGTTGTGAATTATATAGGATGAATAATACCAAATGCAAAGAAGTTTACCAATGACCTAGTCTTGTTTAAATGTGTACGATTTCATTGCCCAAAAGGTGGCAATGTTTCACTCCCTTATCCTCGAAATTTTGAAATGATTCTGTGCACTCCTATGAATAATTGTCTGCTCACTTTTACTGTAGCTAATTTATTGCCGACGATCAAAGTCAATTATTACATCACAGAACGTTTTGAAAAACCTTGCAATCTGAAGCTACTAACTGCAATTTTTCACCATCACATTTCTATGACCATTTAAAATCAGCGCATCATGTAGAGGAACAAGAGAACCCTGTGCACACCCACATTTCACTTACCTTTTGACTTAGATCTAGTTCTCATTGGAACGCCGTGTCCTGCAACTAACTTAGATTTAAAAGTGTTTGAAGCACAGGCAGCAAACCCGAAGGGTGCGTTAGCACCAACACTGTACCCTCTCCCCACTTCTGGACGATATATTTGAATGCACCCTTTTGGCCTCTGGACAATTTGGCGAGTAGCTGATAAGCATTTAACGTAAGCCATGCCTGTTGTCTTTTCTTTCTATGCCCTTAAAGGTCCCCGCTAGATTGTTGAAACAGTCATCCCTTTCAAGCAAAGTTTGGGGAAAGAAGGTTCCAACAGCTTTTGCAAGAATGAAATACTAACTTCTTGTACTACTATTGTTTTCTTTTGTTTCGTTGAATCCACTTCACATTCATGATTTACAACAAAGTTTATACACATACACACACACAATCATACTCACAACTGAGCCAAAGTACAATCACGAATAAACTGTAGATTAGAAACTCAGCACTGTAAAAATGGCGAGACAAACAATTGCTACTTTCTGGCTTTATTGAAAATGATGTTTGCTAAAATTCACTGAGTTGAGAGTTTTCATTATAATTAAACTCAATTTTTCTATTCTTTCTTTTTCTTTGTACCAAACCACCCCTATGGTCCCGACATCACCAGCTTGTTCCTTACCAATACATAAACATCAAACTTTTGGAATGCTTATCCTCCTAGATGCTTCATTAACCTGTCTGCATTCATATCAGCTGTACAGGTACACATTTGTTCATAGTACCTTCTCTCAACAACAATCTTATAGATGTCCCCTTGTTGGCCTGCAAATGTTAAGGTCTCATATGAGCTGGGACTGTGGTCTTCTTTAGGAGGGAAAATGTTTGCACAGACTTCAACAAATTTTGGACTTGAAATTCCAAAGTTTATATTCCCTTGACTTATTTGAGACAAGCCCATATCCATATTTGTCACTTCCTCTCCTCAGAATCCTGTTGGTAGTCATAATCAATATACACATCTGACTCTGACAATATGAGGATGCTTCCCACGTATAGAATTATGGATCCCACTGTGATATCATGAATTGATCTGTTCATCACAAGCTTGATCACAGAATTTGATTGAACTCCAGCGTCTCAATTAGTGCTCAGCTCCCTGTAACACAACACAACTGACTGGACTAGCTCATACAAGGCCTCTACAAAATTAACAATCAGTATTTCTTTATCATCAGCAAATTCCTTAAGCTCTAGTAATTTTACTTCACCAGGATTGTGGTGATATGCTAACTCAAGTGCATCATCATTACTCTCTATGAGTACATTCACAAATGCAACTCACACATCTACTTTGCTCCGTTCATCATCTTACTCACAAAAATACACACCATGGTCTAGTTTAGTCTCTTGCTCTACAATAGCAGCTCCGTAAGTTGTTATGGTAGGGACATTGCACTACCTTCTCAAGATCCACCACTACCTGACAAATATTTCTTTTTGTCGATGACTTCTTGAAGAAGAGGAAGTCTCCTCCCTTTGTGCGGCTCAGACAGCGTGCTATTTGGGATCCACAGAATCCAGGATTGACTTATACTTTCATCATGGTACAAAGCAAGCCAAGGATCAATCCTTTTTTGTTTGTTTGTTTTCGACTTAATCTTTCTTTCATAAGCCCCTACCTAGTCTAAAAAAACCCACAATACATTTTTGATTGTGCAATATTTTGTTACCTGTGAATTCTGTCATGGAGCATTCTTCATCATTCAGGACCTTGACCCTTTTGGTATTGATTCAGTAAGCCATGTATGGCACTACATTCATTTGAATTCTTGGACACTCTTGTAAATCAAGGTCCCGGATGTCTCCTAAATTCTCCCAAGCTTAGAGTCTACCATGGGGAAGCGGTGTCCCGGTTATATGCATCTACTTTGCCATCTGGGGGTCTTATCTATTGCGGACTCTATATGCTTTCAGTGTGAGTCAACATAGATTCTCCCTACTCTGCTTGACTTAGGAAGGTCCTGCACGCTCCTCCCTGTTTGAAAAACATGCCTTTTGAATCAATGGCTTTGCTAACAAAAACCTTCTGACTACCATTTTGTTGTACACGTGTTTTCAACCTACTGCAGTCAACATACCAAGGCTCTCACCACTCTCCTTACATTTATCTTTCAATGTCATAGACGTTTGCCAACGGCAGTTTGTTGCTGTTCTTGAAAACTAAATTATTTCCCACATAAGCAAAAAGTAGGAATTTTATCCTATGTTTGTGATGACACATACATCTTTGTCATCTGCTAGACTCAGCTTTAGCACTGTCACTTTCAAGGTATTCAAAAATCCAGCAATGTGTCCCTACTTTAGTCCAGACAACTTCGTGATGTCACCTACAAACCTGGTATACATGCAATTATCCTGAGTGCTATCTTTTATCCTTGAAACTTTATTACGCTATGAGACAAAAGTACATTCACATAGTATTCAATGACAATTCCTGATATCGCATTTTCATCCATGTGTACGGAACAATGTGTATAGTGCCGCTTCTTCTGCAACTATAATACTTCTTAGTATCTAGAATTCTCCTTTTTCTTATTCTTTTCATCTTTACAAGCCCTTTTTCTCTTATTGCCATCGTTTGCATTGTCAATTGAAGAATAGCTTGCTCTTGCATTGTAGATATTTCTAAATTTTTCGTAACCACCTGTCCTTAGGCAAGAAGAGGACTTTGCTCTCGTCGACTGGCTCTGTCAATGTACCTTTAGCAATATCTGTTCATATATCCACCTATCAAGGCTTCATATCTCAACTTTTATAAACTTCTAGGAAATCCATAGCATTATCAGCATTGCCCTCAAATGGGTTTCTTTGATGTAAGCAGTATGTGTGTAGTATTGAAGTTGCTTTGAAACCATTAAGGGTTTCAAACATTCCTTGCTTGCATTAGTGATGCTCATATTTGAACCCTGCCTTTCTCTAGCGTACTCAGAACTCATGGATAGTATGTCTAGACCTTTGACATTTGTCTGCATTGTCAGAGGAGTGGGTCTGCCTCATCATTCACTATTGGGCACTTCCTTTGAGAAATTCATTTTGATTCTACAAAAGCTTCCGCCAACTATTTAGGATGCCTTGTCTGCTTGCCTCACAGAGGTGATATTGTTGACCATCAGGGGACGTTTAGTTACAACCACCTTTGTATTAGATGAGTATATCTTTGTTTTTTAGTCCTGAACATGTCGTTCGTACTAACAACGACTTTGCGCAAGTAGTCCAGTACGGTCGAAAGAACAATTGATGCACTCCTTGGAAAAAGAAGGAATTCGATAAAAGAAAAGGCAATAGTTGTCAAAGGACTTGAAGTAATTGAATTAAATGGTAAGAGGCAGAAGAGATCATTCACTAGCTGCATTGAACTGATGATGTGTTACCAGAACTAAAGCTTTGCTCAATTTTCATTTCCATTTCTTGAAAACGTCTCAATCGTGTTGTGTCTATTGGCTGAATTGTGTCTTCATTTCATAATGCCAAACCATGCTTACATTTTCATAGGGTACCACTGTTTCTCTTGCTGCAACCTATTGCTGCTTTTCGTCAGCAAGCTCCCTCTGCAATTCGTGTTTAGGAGGAACAGGGGAGGGAACGACTGGACGAAAACGTGCAGTCTTGCTTACTTAGCTTGGCAATTACATTCGCTCTTTGGTTTCAATACAATGTCGGACCCGGTATTGTAACTGAAACTGGTTGGGTATGGAAAACGTATCGAGCCATTCCGGGAACTGGAAAGTTGATATTCAATGCATGGAAACATGGATGTGAAAATTATCAAGGAGACTTTGTATCACAGTGTGCTGGGAATGCTGGAGTATACCGTCCCATGTTTTTGGCCTTTTTATTTTTTGTACTTTCTGCTTTTGCGACTCATTTGCAGCCACATTTGAATCGAGAAGCATGGCCTGCCAAGTATACCATCTTTCTATTTGCACTCTTTCTTCACCATGTTTATCCCGAACGCTCCCCTATTTTCTGGCTTCTTTCTTTGGACGAAGTCGAATTGGGGCAACTATTTTTGTCGTCCTTCAACAAGTAATTTTGATCGATGTTGCCTATAACTGGAACGATGATTGGGTTGAAAAGTCGAATGAAGCAGATAGGATTTCATACGGCAGTGGAAGTGGATGGTTACAAGCAATTATTGGAATGTGTGTTCTCATGTATACTGCGTCGATAGTGGGAATCGGTATTCTGTACCATCTGTTTGATGGATGCGCGGAAAATACTTGGATAATTACACTTACTCTCCTTGGAATCCTTGCCATGACGGGACTTCAAGTAGCGGGAAGAGATGGAAGTTTGCTCACATCATCTGTAATGTCCCTGTATTCAGTTTATCTTTGCTTTTCTGTAGTGTCGAAAAATCCGAATGGAAGTTGTAATCCGCGTCTTGGTCACAATGATGTTTCTGGCATTGTGATTGGGCTTACATTAACAGCTGTTAGTTTGGCATGGACAGGGTGGGCATGGTCAGCTGAACAACGTCTTTCAGTGGATGCGTAAGTTGAAGTCTCAAACTGATATATGAACCAACTATGCCTAAACCGATTTTTCTTCTTGATTAGCGTTCAAAGCACAAGATCTATGAATCCGACGCCAACTTCTGCTGATCCAAATGCAATCAACTTGGATGTCCCTTTCCTTGATCCGGAGGTTCAACCTGCATCAGGCCTCGTTGTAGAGGAATATGATAGGGGCGAGGAGAGAACGAGAGATGTATGGAAATTAAATGCAGTTATGGCTCTAATTTGTTGTTGGGTAACCATGACGCTCACTGGATGGGGCACAATTGAAGTTTTGAACGAGAATCAAAATGCTGCAAATCCAACTGTTGGAAGGGTGAACATGGCTATGCTTGGAATTTCCCAGTGGATTGCTATTGCCTTGTATTCCTGGACTTTACTTGCACCAAAGCTTTTCCCCGATCGTGATTTTTCTTGAAGACTAAGTCCATAATGGAGTTGTATGTCGACGTTTCCCTGAGAAATCCTGACTTCCAAATCATTTGAAGGAGTTATTAGATTTATTAAAAAGAATAATATTGTATGCAAATATAATTACTCTAGAACGCAGGTGTTTATGCGACTAGATCGATGCCATTATGAATCCGATACACCGGAAGAAGCTGTCAATAACTTTAATCTCTATTTTGTTCATTACACTGTTGAAAACAAATCGTCAAATGATTCATGAGGATATCTTGACTGCGAAATCGTGCAACCATTCTTCATGATTATTCTTTCACCGTTAGCCTTTGCTATTTAAGTATTTTATAAGCAGAGTTCAGAGACACACATGCTTATAGTCAATAATAAGTTGACCTGAATAACTACTAAAGCAATCTAGTACATCTATATTCTGCAGATTAGAAAAATTCAAGACATAGCATGCTTGGTTCTGTAATTTGGTTATAGGATAATATTTCCTATCATTATTGCAACTGTTGCCCCAATCGCCGTATTGATGAAGTTAACGACTTCATTCGTCAAGAACTTCAGTCCTTCTTTATCTTGAAGCGTTGCCCCGATCAAACTTTCTACATTGGTCGCGAAAAATGCTGAGGCTGTTGATATTAGTGCGCCCTTTGAGTTTACTAATCCAATGGAATACCCATACATTGACAATATAAGTCCCCCAAAGACAGATGCAACACTTCCTTCGACAGAGATAGCTCCCTCAGTACCAGGCTTGACACGTTCAAATGTCGTTATCAGAAACGTTGTCTTTCCGTATGCTTTACCGATTTCTGATGCAAACGTATCAGCCAATTTTGTGGACATGGAGGCCACGAATCCTAATTTGTATAAGTTTGATGATATACCCAAGAAATTTGGCTCTTGAATCGATGCGATAGCGCATATCAATCCAGTTAATGCTGATCCCCTTGAAATCGGATTGTGAGTGGAATCAATTGTATCTTTATTTCCTTGAGTGATGTACACTTACCAAACACCACCTGGACCCCTCCTCCCGCCACGCTTTTCTGCGATTACCCTTGTTCTCCTTATCAGCAAACTTGACTTTGGTAACAACTTGACCCAGAAAAAGATATAGGACACATAATGTCCAACCTTTCCAACCAATTGTCGTCCACAGCGATGTCGCCAAAACAAATGCGTGAATCAATCCTGTTGGAGTAAGCATGGTAAACAGTTTTTGGGAAAGGACGGTGAAGAGAATGGCATTTATCCCAAAGGATTGAAGAAATGGAACTCGACCATTAGATTGAAAAAACGATTTAACAATATCCAGTCTAGCAAAGTCACCTATCATCATTTGACGCTGAAACGTCAGAGGTTCCCTTCGAGAAATTACGGATCTTCTTCTCACGGAGAAATCATTCGGTGAAGTTATTGGATGTACAGGAATATAAAATCCGAATGAAACCTTGGTAAACACTATGAAAAGTAAACATATCTTGCGTAATGTATTGTGGATCATTGTGGATCTAATCTTTGACACCTTCGTGTCAGAAATTACTAGACGACTGCGTATACAAATAGTAGCCTAAGGCAGTATCTCAAATAAGGAAAATGTGTTGAAGTGGAATGCATGCCTTGAAATATGAATGTTGCTATAGATATGTAGGTAAATACATAACTAATGTATGCTGGTAATATGTAAAGAAATGTAACGAAAGCAAGCACTTAACTTTTACCAAGTCTTGATCCTGATATTCACCAAAAGTGGAACATGAAATATAGTAACATTTCTATTCCTTTTGCATTGTTTCATTCTGTAACTGTGAAGGAATTGAAAGTTATTGTAATGTACTCTAGCACTGGCTAGACACTATGGAAAGGGTAAAAGTATTTCCTTATCTACTCTCTCTTGTCTTGACCTCCGCATGAGTGGTACAATAATCACAAAAATGATTTGGATCAAATTGGATGAATTGCCTCCCTTGCATACTTGGAATACCGCGCAAACAATTCCAATTGATGATCTATGAATTAGTTGAAGCGAGTATTATTTTGTTGATTAATGAAACTTTCATCGATTGAAAGTAGATATTGTTGATCTGTCTCAAGATTTTGAATAATCAATTCAAATGAAAAATCAAAATCTTAAAAGATTCCTCATAACTTGTGTCGGAGGAAGAATTGAGTATAACTTTATCATCTAGCATACTTATCCGTTCTCTTCATTTGCTTTTTCTCCGTTTGGATGGCCGTTTTTTGGAATCATTAGTATTCTCCGGTGCCCTTTTGCTGAAACTCTCAGCCTTATCGTCATTGTCGACACCTGTCGCCCGCAGCCTTGCTGCTGTCCATAATGTCATACCTACTCGACGTGGATTCCACTCATCATCATCGTCATTGCTATTATCCTCCTCACAAATTCTATTCAATTGATTTGCCAATTTAATGCATTCGTCATTGAGGTGACGATAAATTGTTGTGGTGTATCCCCGTTTTCCTTCGTATAGACATTCAATGACTTCATCATCCATGAATGCAAACAAGGAAGGCTTGAATATGCTCAATATAGCACTTGCTGTAGCAGGACCTACGCCACGTAATTTTGCAATTTCATTGATTGCTGCATCCACGTTACTTTCGTCTGCGAATACCATACCTGATTTGGTATGATCCTTCACGTCCTTTTCAGAATTGGACTTGAGAAGACTCATGAGAGCGTGACGGGGTTTGCCTTTGAGGAATTTCCACTGAACAATCTTCAATAATTCCTCTTTCGTAATACATTTGTGTTGCAGCATACGATCCTTAAGGTGATTCATACAGAATTGGTCGATATCCACAAGCTCTTTACCGCCCTTTGCCTCCAACATTTCAGTGTAACGAGCATGAATATTACGCCATATATTCTTGTTGGTACATTGGACAAGTTCCACAGCCCGTTCGACCCCTGCTCGACTATACTTTTTTGCTTTGGGCATGGTTCTTCCTTATACACAAATTGCCGCCAAGGCACGACCATTTAAATTTGAGCGTTAAATTACGGCTATTCTGGATGTGCCTGTATGAAATTTATGTCACCTTATTTTTCGAAAGATGTTGAATCTTGGACGCACCATGATTTTCTTCATTTGGTTCCTTTCTACCTTAACTACAATATACTCTGAAGAACCTTTGCAGTGCTCAACCAAAAGCTCCATTCCAAGAAAGCAATACTGTAAGTGGTAATTACATGATTTGTCATTTGGTTCCTTCTTTTCCAGAATTTTAATTCCATTTCTTTTTTGTGCACAGGTACAATTTACATGGCACCATCGTCGGTAAAAGGTATTGATGGTATGGGCCTATTTGCCATCGAGGACATGAAAAAGGGACAAGAATTCCTCTCGTCTTATGATGGTCCATCCATCCCGATCTTGAATTTTAAATTCATGGGGAGAGGCGAGGATTCCTTATCAGAGGACAGAGAACGATGGATAAAGCTATTTGACGGATATTGGTGGGGAAGAAGTGTACCAGATCACACGCCTTATGAAGCTGATAAAGTTATTGATTTTCAAATCACATTCGGAGCTCTGCCAAATCATCATTGCGAGCTAGATTCTATCGCTCACCAGTTTCCAAATCCTGGGTATGATGACACCCTATTAGACCCTTATTCAAGTCCTGGTCTTGGTGCTATCAGTTATCATAACGGAAGGTCATTTTATGCGGAGGTATGTTTGACTTAAGCATGAAAAGTGTGAATTCCCAGCGAAACTAACGAATGTTTATATGAGGGAAGAAGCGTTTGGTTGGTGGATCAGAACTTCTATTAAATTATGGATATTGTAAACGATCAAAGAAACATCCTGAGTGGGCAAACTCAATCCCAATGAAAGATGACTTTTTAGATGCTGTCTCAGAATTTGTTCGCATTTGGGATTCCGTGGAAGGCGACTATGTTGACACAAAAAAGATTCAACGAATCATATCTCATTACAGATCTGACATCGAAAACCCTCTCATTCAAAATCTACTCCCAGAAACTACAGCCCAATTCTTGCAAGTGACTGATGGCTTGAATCGTTGGAACACATCCGAGCTCATCCGCCGCTTGGCATCTTGGATCGGGAGTACTCCTCGGACTCCGGAATGGATTCAGAAGAATGGAATATGCATTGAGAACTTAGTGCCTGGACCTAGCCTTATCCAAGATGCAGGAAGAGGAGCATTTGCCCAGTTTGATATCAAGCAGGGTCAAATTGTTGTCCCAGTTCCAACATTACAAATCATAAATCGTGATGTTCTGATGATGGCAGACCCTGAAACACTTGAAACATCGACCATGCAACTTCTTCTCAATTATTGCTTTGGTCATTCACAGTCCAGTTTGTTGCTTTGTCCATTGACCAATGCTATACTCATTAACCATTGCAGTACAAGAAATCCGAATGTTGCGTGTCCTCACGGTCCAAATGCCAAAGTTCAATGGGCAACTTCATGGGACAAGACAAATGGCGAATGGTTACAAATGACATTTGAGGAACTAAGAAATCAGAAAAGTCGTGGCCTTTCAATGGAGATTGTTGCGATTCGAGACATTAGCGTCGGAGATGAAGTCTTTATTGACTATGGTACAGAATGGGAAATAGCTTGGGAACAACATGTGAGGAATTGGGAGGCACCCACAAGACCAAGACGATTTATGACTGCCGCTGAGGCCAATGCAAACTCAAAGGAAGCTCTGGAAGAGTTTCTCACGCATGATTTACGGAAATCGACTGATCATCCCAATCTATACAGTGCTTGTTTTTTCCCCTATACTTCAATGAATTACGCGAATATTACGACTGAAAAACACAAAGATTGGTGGATGAATTTAAGTGATAATGAGCTATTGAGTACCTATGCAAGTGATGGGAGTAGACTTGTGAGTGATTACAAATCTCATGATGATGATTCACACTGGAGATGTCACGTAATATACCCCGATGGAGAAGATTCGTACACAGTACGGGTTGTCGTCGCAAGAAGGCATGTACCATTATTTCTCACAGCGTTTCCTCGAGATAGTATTCACTTTTTCCATGAGACGCACGGTTCTGATCAGCATCTAACTTCAGCGTTTCGTCATCATGTCGGAATGCCAGATGACATGTTTCCTAACGAATGGAGAAATCTTTCTGGCGAAACAGAAATTTGATTTTAGTTTCAGCTATACTATCAATTTTTCTGCGTTTTTTCAACCCCTTGATTAAACATCTAATCGCATTTGCCATTCCAGCAATGATTTGCCATTCCAGCAGTGACACTCATTTTTCAAAATATCACTTTCACTAACTTTATTCCGAGGCCTAAATCTGAAATGTGGCCTCTAATCCCAAGCTAAGCATAATTTACTTTGATATGAAGACGAACTCGCATCAAATCTGAAAAATTAAACTGTAATCCAAACTAGAGTAGCCAAGTGTAGGAAACGTTGAGGCAACTAATTCTAAAGGAGAAAGCTAAAAATTGTTTCTGTGTTTGGTACATATTCATTCTTATTTCATTTCTCATTCAAGGAATTTTGCATTTTTGTTTGATGTTTGCCATCCACCTTATGAAAAATTTGGTTGCTAATTTTCTTAGTTGGTACATTATTCACTATTTCCAATATTGTCTTTCTCTTCAAACTGATTGAATCCTAATTCAGTTTTTTACACTCAAGTAAGAACATGTGCTGATCATTTGTGTCTTAACGGTTTAAAGCAATATGACAATTTATTCAAAGTTATTATTATTATTGAAATAATCCGTTGTGAGCCCTGTTTGTACTTAGCCAACCCATTGATATTCCAGTTAAAAATGAAGCATATATATATTCTTTAAATCAAAAGCCCTGTAAGCATCTTGAGGGTGACTGTCCTGATTGCCCACAAAAATACACTTGTTACCCTTGTTGTCTAACTTTCCATCAAGGACTTGGTCTCTTGTGATCTTGATCCCAATTTTATTCCAAATTTTTTAAATCCTTTCAAATTTTTGGTTTCTGTCATCTTCCTGAGGCTTTACCTTGACAGGAATAAAACTCAATCCTTGGTATCAAATAGACTCTTTTATCATCTCTCAAGAGTACCAAAGATGTTCCTTTTGAATAAAGGCTTTCTCCTTTCTGAATTGCAGTCATGAAACTGAAGAAGTAAACATTCATATCACAATCTTTGCGTTTACTAACACCACATCTGTCAATTTTCCTCTTCATTTTCCTTCAAAAAGCAACCCCCTGTTGTCTCAACTTTGGTGCTCCTACCATCACCCATAACTATCTTTTGATTACTTTGGTTCTAAGTCAAATACACCAATTTTGGCTGCAAGCTATGAGACTTGGCGCTCCAGAATCTCCTACCCACAGATCTGACCCAATTTATTGTTCCTTGACTCCTATCAATGCTATCTCATTCATCCGAGAAACATTTGCACTTAATTGGCTCTCCAATCCTTGGTTTTTTATCCTTCTTAGGGCAATTCCTTGTATATTGACTTTTTCGTGACAATAGACGCAACAAATTACATTCTCCCGGTCGGTTGCACCATTTTAATCCTGGCTAACTCCTTGCTTTAGACTTTGGTTCTTAACTAGTCCACCTTTTCCCAACCTTTTTTGACACTCAACACCCCTGTGGCCATAAAACCCAATGATTACAGTTCCCTTTGTAGTTTTGGAAGCTTACCAGCGGCTTTTCAGCCTTCTTTGAAGGACTTGCTGATTCAATCAAATTTTGTCTGAAGTTTCCTTTCCACTGTGGCAGTCTCCATCTCAAGCTCATTCTCGAGAAATTCCAAAGTTGTTTCATAATCTTCAGGTAAGTCCATCTCAGAGGTCTTGTGTCCAAGGATCTCAAGTCTTATCCTCAGGATCTGCAAACTTTGAATCCAGATATCAGGGTCCATTAACATAACATCCAATTTCGACTCAACAAACTCCCTTTTGATCTTGATGATGAAATTGGAGAGCATTTTTTAGCCAAATTTGTCCAAGTTAGCCTTGCATTTCTCTCAGGTATCACGTCAAATCTGCTTGAGTCAACTAATCCCAAACAGACAGCATTCTCATTGCTTATCAACAATTCTGCAAAATCAAAATCATTCCTTTGTACAAAATCATCATACACTTTGGTACCTTTGTTACGGCAACCTCTAATCCAACAATCAGGTATCTGTACCCTCTAAATATGGCATGCTATAAAAAGCGAGACCTTACCTTTCCCAATCCTTCTATTCTCCTGAAATCTCTTTAATCTTCAAGTGCATCTCCATTTCCAGCTTATGCCTATTAATCCGTGATAAGTGACATTTCTCATCCACCATGCATTTTCCTTAAACAAGCATTCAGACAGAAAGTAAATTAAATCTGTCCACTACGTTTTATTTGTCGAATTCCCCTCCTCTCTGGATAAATAAGCTATCTGGTGTATTGTATTGTATGCATCTCTATGAAATTCTTCGTTTTAAAGTCTCTTGTATGGCATGCATTATTTTAGGATGAATGTGGAAAATTACGAGAAGAGCACATTTCTTATTCTATTTTTAATGTTTATCGTCCTCATTTGGCACATGTCAGACACTCCAATTTCTTTAGACTCTCTCCATCGGGTTCCTTGACTATTATACTAAGGAAGGGATTGCTGTCTGATTATTGGAGCTACCTCATTTGTATAGGAATAGTAGTTTGGCTACTATGAATGGAAAAATTGATTATGGACTTCAGTAAGTTTTGGGCGATTCTCATCTGTACCAAACAGATATGTCGGTACTGGAGCAGTGGCACTTCCTCGCATTTTGTTTGGGATATTGTTTATTATCTTTTGAATAGATTCTCTCTTATCAATGGCAACGCTTCTTCACTGGATGAATCAATGGTCATACCCAGGTAGTTATGTATTTTGCAAATTTAGATTTCAAGGATGTTTCTTTCCCGTATTTGTTGTTTAATTGTTGAATCATGTGGCGAACAACCTTTTTTTGTATGGGATATCTTTAGGTCATCTGCATGTATGGTATGATTCCCTAGGGCTGTCATCATATGGGTCTCTATTAGGCGTTGTTCTAGCGGGTTGGGGGTTTGGGTGCATTCTCAGCTTCAAGATCATTATCATCATTTGTGTCGTAATCCGAGCCATCACTAGGTGTCGCATTGTAACTCAGATTCTCCAGTTCTATCTTGTCATTGTAATAGTCACTACGTAGACTACTATCATCTTTGATTGGGTCACCTTTTCCATCCCTGGAAAATACCAATAAGGCCAAGACATGTTGCCCCCACAATTCTGGAGCTCATATTGATATTGTGAGTGTTGTGGGTATGCTCATATGCTCCAAACCCCAGACGGCAATGGGTGGAGAAATCAGTGGTTAATCATGTAATTATCATTAGGGAACAAATGTGTGAAGATGTTCCCCTTCTGCAGGGAAACTATTGATCCAAAAGACTGAGAGGTAAACCCAGTATGCAAGCAATGACTTGTGGGATTCCTTTGAATGGTAGAGTATTATAGATGTCTTGGCATCTTTTAATGTTCGAATTAACCTTTCTATTTCAGGTATTTGTTCATCAGCTCCTGATGCAATCAATTTGGTGTAATTCGTTTTACTATGTACAATGTTAAAACTAAATCCTTTCAGAGCATATACACAGGAAATTCCATTTGTTGCTTTCATCAAAGTTTGCGCTTGCTAGTTTGTTAAATCTTTCTGCTGTTCCAAATTTTATGTGTTGAAGTGAAGAATGGTGTGTTGTTGAGGAATATAGCATCAATGGCTAGTGTCACATGATGATGTATACCGATTAGCATGATAGGAATTGTGATTGGTTTAGTAGTCTCAACATGAGCAGATTTCTTTCAAGATACCTTGCCTCTCAAGGAGCCTTAATTGGGTCCAAAGATGTCTTCTGTCACCTTTGTTTCCTCTACAATTTGGTGGGACATTCTGTTAATGAATATTGATGTATATCCCTTGTGGATGGTTGCCCGATCAAATAATGAGCCCTCCTTGCATATATAGCTTTTGCTCGCCCCAAGTGGAGTATTTATTCTTGTTTTCTTCATCTGTGTTGACCATGGCTACTCCGTGCCGAGAGCTCTTTGACTGTGCATTAGTGTCCATTAAGTACAGACGACCTCCATCCTTAAGTGCCACAAAACACCGACTACTTCCATCAGGTTTGCGTCCATGCAATGTATCATCCCTTTCACTGTCAAAAGTGACACAATACTTCTTCTTGAAGTTTTGAAAAGGAAAGAATATTTGCAATGCCTTTTGGGTCAGACCAAACCGTTCCAAATATTGGTAGTGTAGCTTGGAGTTTGTGGAGTATGTTATGAATGATGGTGTTGGTAAGGTGAATATTCTTCACAAGTTTTACATTGATGGATATGTCCAGTGGAGTGATTGTCAAAAAACATCCAATCTTGCAAGCAAACAATTTTTTTGCCATATCCTTCTGTAATACCGTTAGAACAGAAGCTATATCCCTCTAAACTATTACGGATGCCCTGTATTAGGAGCTGGTTGCCTGAAGTTGGTTATTCCTCACACTCTTCTTTCTTCTCTTGGGCTTGAACAATTTGGGGCAAGATTACTGTCCTTGTCACACTTGTAACATGTGACAATTGTTTTTGGTTTGTTTTTATTTTTGGATTTAGTGAAAAGGGCTGTTTTGTCCTGATCAGGCATATTTTGTTGTCCTTCTGTGCCATTCTTGTTTCCCCTTGTAGTAGAGTTGACTCCATCCTTGCTTGATTCTGGGCGTGGAATTTTGTTGAAAGTAACTTTCCAACAAGATAGAAGTTGTATGCATCAATGAATGTTTTGGGAAATGAGTCAATATTTTCATTAGGTTGTTCTCCAGGTTTGTATTTATCAACTCATGACAAGAATGCAATTGATAATTTAATTGCCCGTGTTAATTGATCTTCACTAGCAGAGGATGAATTAATACCTTTTTTCCACATGCCCATTTGGCAAGGTCTTCACCATCCAAACTTTCTAAAAGATTCTGGATGACTTACAGCTGAGCTTGGAATCTTTGCGATTTTCTTGGAGAAATTGACCTCTTTTCTGAATTAAAAGGAAGAGCCTTCTCTTGGATTCATATAATTGGAGAGGTAGGTATCTATGTGAGTCATATCCATGGCTTATCTTGTATAGCCTAAAGTCGGGCGATCATCATTCCATTTTTCTTGAATATATCATGCTCGACATGCAATTTGATTGCGCCTTTCAAGCCAAGGCTACATTGGTGATTGCCATTTTAGGTTGGGGAGGAGGACTCAACTTTTGCCAGCGTAGTCTCACTTATGCTACGATTAATTCATAAGTATGTTGAATCACTCGACTCGGGGTGTTGAAATCTGTTTCACGATCGAAAAATTAGAGAGTGAGTGAAACATGATATTAGCTGTCTGGTTCTCGTGGTTTCTCGTAACAGCCTTCAAACATAATAACTCGTTACGAATGTGATTCAATAAAATAAAATCACATTGTGTGATCAGAAACGGTCACACATTGTTTTATTCCAACAGGTTTTTGTTTAGAGTTACATGACAAACAATAGGCCATCAACTGAACCTACTTGTTGATCGCATTGGGATCATAAAATATTATCTGTAGCAATTTTTACTTATGATTTAAACTGTCTTCATTAATCATACATTTAGTGTCCTCCTAAGCTTACTTGATAAGTTGGATGCATCTCAAACATATCAGTTGTTGTCAGTTGGTGCGGTCTAGGCATACCTCGTAACTACTTCACATGATGCATCCCTACAGCTTCTGACATGGGATGCGATGACGCATGCGACACGCAATGTGAAGTCGGAGAAGCCAGAAACCCGTTGTGATCGTGCAGGACATCCGCGGCCAGCGCTGGAGACACAAACGAAAGTGCATGCGGTTCGATTTGAGAGTATGTATCCACGTGTTCCGGAACTTCACTCGCCGAGGCCTTACGGGTAAAATCTTTCATATTTTTGCCACTTAACGCAGTTGTTTCGGCGTCAGATATCTTGGTCATGATGATGATGTTTTACTGAGAGTTGATAGAGCTGGTTTGTTTCGAATTGTGAGTGAATAGTATAGCATTGATATTCTTTCATGAAGACTGGGTTCTCTTTTGTGTTTAATTCTCATTTTGATTTTCTTCGAAATTTGATTGAATCTTCAAGGAATCGAAAGTTGTGTATAAGAATACAAATCCAAACCCCTAGGATGATACATCGAGCACCACTTTGGCGATATACATGAGCTTCCTTAAAAATTTCTGAAAAAGTGAGCAGGTGCGACACAGAAGCACATAAACTACCCAAAATAATCAGGGTTAATGATATAATCCTTGTGTATGTAAGACAGAGTGGCAGAACGACAGTAGTAATCAATATATTTCCTGTTTTCTTTTTTTCTGTTTCTTTGCTTTGACACAGGAGCTCTTTACAACTTTTGGCAATGTCGGACTCAATTTTACATTTAAATCTACGTTTCTCATCAAGCATGCATGAGCTTGAAATGCAATACGTAAAAAGCACAATCCATCTTGAGAAAACCTCTATAAAAGGATACATTGAATCGGAAAATGATTCAGGCCAGTGAACTAAGATCAAATTGTTCCAGCTGTGCTATGCAAAAACTTTCCTTGCTTTCTTCCTTCGTTTGGTCATATCTCAATTGCAGCACCAAAGATATGATGCAACAACTGCAACTTCTCTACAGTACATATTCAGACTTTCAACTCATATCACTTTCCTGTAACGTACATGAACATGAAGTGCACTGAATTGGAATTGAAATTGGAGTCATACTAAGAATAGAAAATCAAAAATGAATATGAATGGAAATTAGACTTGGAATTGGCATAGGAATTGACGTTGTAAACTCCTTTGGACCTATTATATTACTCGACAGAATCTAGTCTAGCAAATGATATAGTTATTAGTGTGATGTTAATATTATTCCAACTCAACCACGTAATCTGTTGATTTTCCTTTTTTGTGGGCTAATGTTCAAGCATGAGAAGTTTGGATAGTAATCTACCTAAGTTATATCTTTGTTATCAACAAAAATTAAATCATCTACAGCATACAATGACCGGATATCATCGTCTTCAGATAATCTCATCAAACGTAAGCCTTACACTTAGTGACAATGTCTAGGTCAGAATAGAAAAAGATGCATTTCTTGTTTTAAAAGGCAAACATTCTCTTTGCCTACCGGGACTTTTCTTAGGTTGAGGAAAAGGTGGCTAAACGTATTTCTCTGATAAAAGCAGAAGGATAACATAGTATTTCTATGTTCCATGCATTTTGTGTACTTTCAAATGTTGTTCATGATTTGTTGACGTATTGCATATAATGTTAACAGAGACTTATGCTAGCTAGTGTGAGTTACATTTCACGCAATCATCTTTATGTTGAGTATAAAGTTGCTTCGCGAATTGCTATAATAATTTACATTTGTCATTAGATCACTCTCTCATTTTGTCCAGCCGGCTTGAATACTGTTTGCTGTAAGAATACTTGTAACTCACGCACTATTGTTTGTTTCATTTCTTCGTCGCAGCATACTTTTCTCCACCTGCTCAATTATCATGTGAAATTACTTTCTTTGCACAAAACAAGATTCTTTTTGATGGATGCATCATATTTGTTAAGTTTTATTCTTGACTCAGGTAGTAGTACTATGAATCTTCTCTATATCCATTTAGATAAATGATATTATGGCTCGAAAGCAATTGTTTGATTGGATTCGCTCGAATGCTCTTATTTTCCTCGAGTTTCTTTGTGATTACATCATTAAGATTTTCTGGAATTTGTTTTATATTAAGAATACTGTAGGATAACGCTTTATAGTTATATTGGAAAAAACAGCGAATTAAACTAGAATAGCATTAATTCAAGAAGATGTTACTTTGCACCAATATTCAGAGACGTCAATTGTTGCTAGAACATTCAAATATAGATGAAAATATCAGCTAAATGAGCACATCAAAAACCCCAAAAACTGAAAAGAGTAATGGCTGTTATTTTTGATAGCAAATTTTTGATGATACTAATCATAGATCTCTAGAATGTAGATGATAATAAATCACATGTGTTTCACGAAGTGTAACACAGTTATACATTTCATTCAAATAAAATAATATCAATAGATATTTTGATTAACCATAATAAATTGGATAAATAATTGGTTGATCTAAAGGAACACTATTAACACGAAAAGTCATCAGTCAAGACTCCACTCTTGTATGATTATTCATTGTCAATGCAAAGAAACAGAAAAAAAGAAAACAGGAAATATATTGATTACTACTGTCGTTCTGCCACTCTGTCTTACATACACAAGGATTATATCATTAACCCTGATTATTTTGTGTAGTTTATGTGCTTCTGTGTT
>CAAAJI010000087.1:146356-162599 GCA_900642245.1 Fragilaria radians | reverse complement strand
TAGACGTAAGATAAGTGAGGCCATGAAAATAAAGTGGCAAGATGATAGCTATCGGAATAGAACGGTAACATCCATTCGTGAGAATGTTGTTAAGAAAGTGAAAGAACAAACTCCCAAGGCGGTCAAAGTGAAAAAGCCGACAAAAGGAGAAACAGTTACGAAAAGCAAGGTTCGGTTAGCCAAAGTTGCTATACCGAAGCAACAAAGCCGAGAGCAAGTTCCAATAGAATTGGACGAAAATGGAGAAATATTGGCACCCAAGATGAAAAAGGTCAAGAAGAAGAAAAAGAAGAAGATTGTAAAAGTACAAGCAGTATCGCCATTAACACCAGGACAACCCAGAAATCCTGCAGTTACAAAAGTTAAGAAAGTTCTAAAGGAAAATACGAAAGAGCCGGATGGCAGTATTAATCGCCTTCGAGATGAACGTCGTGATCTGTACGATCTCTTATACGGTGATGAAGAGTTCGAAACAGATGAGATGGAATCGTTTCCTGGGGATGGAATTTCTACTTTGTTGGACATGGAAGATGACAATTTGGAACGATTTGACCCTTACGGTCTAGAAGATTATTAGACGAATGTGGCTTATATCTTGCCATGTTCATTTATGGATGAGTTCAGTATGTTCTTTCAACGCATTATCTAACCTATTGAGTCAGTTATACTTGATCAGTATTTTAATACAAATTATGTTGGGAACCAGCTAGTACCTCTTGAGGAGAAAGTGACTTATGACTGTTAAAATAATTTTAGAAGTATATATCCAAAACATAACATGAGATCCATTACTTGCCCTTGCCTAAAGGTCTAGAATATTTAATGTGGCACTTTTGAGCAGTTGAAAGGACTTTATCCGAGGATACTCGAAGACAAGTACAAAAGGCACTTTCCCAGTTGGAAGAATTAGTTGATGTAGACGCTTTAGCGGATTGAGGTGCAGGGCATCCTCGGCAGTTGTATGTCCAGAGAATGCTCCAAATGTTAAAGCGAAAAGGATCCCCTGGATATGGAGAGAAATCCAAGAAAATGGCATAGTTAGGTGAAATAAAGCAAGGGATAAATGGTCCCAATATAAATACGTACAACTGCTAGACATCCTGGATGTATTCAAGAAAGAATTCGGATTGGGAGGAACAGCAACTTTTACAACTTGTCTCTTAATTTTAAGTTTCACAATTCGATGCATTCTGGGATTATGTATGTCATTAAAAGACTGAATGAGGCAATTGGATATGTAGGTGTCCCTGACGGGCAAAGAAGATACATTACGATCCATTCCGGTCTCTACTTGGAACGTATAGTATACCTTTTGTGGGATGGTTCGTCTTGCTGAATCATTCAATGTCCGCAAATGCTGTTGTTTGCCCATTGCCACAACAACAATGTGACGACTGCTCAACAAGAACATGACAGTGACGATGACTTTGGTCAAGTGAATAGAATTATTACCCATATCTTCCTCGAAACAAAGTGAATGTAGAAATTGAGAAGAAAGAAAAAATGAGCTCCGAAAATGTTGGCTTCAACAATTGAAACCAAGAATAATAGAATGATGACTTTGAAAGGAAAGTTTCAAAAGTTTCAAATAGTATCACTTTCGTGTCAGGATCTGGCATATTCCATCCGTCTGCATAGCCTCGTTTCTGAATGAATGCTTCCATTTCATTAACTTTTGTTCTTAAATATAATGATTTGCCTGAATTTCAAAATTATTGAAATTGAGTTCTCATCATATGAAATCATTCCGCCACCTTGATCGAAAAGAAAATGTTCTTCTAGAACTTCCAAATATTTACAAGCTTGGTGGTGTATCAATTTTAAAGTCGACAAAGAAATCATTTCATTTGTATTACAAGATGGAATAACCAAACATTGTTGCCACTATCCGCTATCAGTTCGAAAAAACATTTTTTGAAGTTGACTTCCGATTTTCCAATTTCGACTTAGATTTATGAGATTCCACATAGGGTCAATTTTCCGGAAGTTTTCACTCGAAATCCAAAAATCTTCGGGTACTTCGACTGAAACGATTATTCGGATCTGAAAAAGGACTAGAACATTGAGAAAGATGTTGCTACTACTGCATATATTCGAAATACATCGGATACTTTTCAGAAATTACACATTCTAGGAAATCATTTATTTACGATATTCAATTGATTGGTTTGAAAATGATGCTCGTCACTTCTTTCTTCCTTGCTCTTCTACTATCGACCAGCTATGCCTTTGCAACACCTGACAAATCAGCATTCCAAGTGAGACAATATACATCGCTTCCGATGATTAATGGAGGAAGTACAAGTCTTCCTCCTCCTCCAGAACTAAAGCCCCCTCCCTCCCTCTATGATGGTGCTGTAGCTGCAGGAGCCGCCAAGGCATCGGCTTCCTTCTCAAAGATCTTTACTCTGGGAATTGTTGCTGGGTGTCATATTGCATTTGGCGCATATCTTGCCTTAAGCGTTGGGGGAGCATGTCCAGGGATTGCTGCGTCGAATCCAGGATTACAAAAAATGATTTTTGGCGCATTTGGTCTACCCTTTGGGCTTATCATGACTCTCACTTCGGGAGCCGAACTGTTTACTGGAAACACGGCACTTGTAACTGCAGCTGTGGCAGAAGGAAAAGCATCTATGAAAGATTTGACCAAGAATTGGATTGCATCCTACTTAGGAAACTTCGTTGGTTCTGTGCTTTTGGCATACCTTGCTTTCAAGTCTGGAACACTAGCAAATGGACCAGGGGCTGTAGCAATTGCAACAGCAAAGTGTTCCATGGCATGGGATGTTGCATTTGTGAGAGGAATTTTATGCAATTGGTTGGTATGTATGGCTGTCTACATGGCATCAGGATGTAGTTCTATGATCGGCAAGATGACTGCTGTTTGGTTCCCAATATCAGCATTTGTCGCACTTGGGCTAGACCATTCCATTGCAAACATGTTTATTATTCCACTTGGAATCTTTCGAGGGGCTGAAGTTACTATCGGACAAATGTTCGTCAAGAATCTTATTCCAGTGACTTTAGGAAACATAGTTGGTGGAGCACTCTGCGTCATGGCTCCATTTGGAATAACCTATGGATCATGGTTTCAATCTAAAAAATAGCCTCGCTCACAATTATTCTACTAATCAATCTTCTAAACAACTTTTGTGCTGAATCATACAAATCTATTCTAAACTGAATTTCAATCTTCTTCGCTAAGTGGTTTTTTATTTGCTATTATTTTTGGCTTACATGCCCTCAGTTAAAACTTGGAATTCTCTAGTCATTTCTTCAACAATCAAATCATATCCGGCCCTAATCTCAGGCTCCTTAGCCTTTGGATCCACATACTTGGTATCAACAACCTTTTGTATAATTGGTGCAAGAGCTGTCTTGATGTGAGCATAAGTGAGCTTGGAGTCTGCAGGTGAATCTGCAATTGCCTTTTGACACAAGTCATAGAACGTAATAATGACACGAAGCATTCCAATACTCTTTGGAAGAGGACAAGTAAAGTCATAATCCGTGAAAGCATTTTGAGCAAGGAAATCTTCACGGAGCAATTTAGCAACTTCCATGACGACCTTTTGATCCTCAGACAAAGACTCTTTTCCTACAAGCTGTACAATCTCTGAGAGGTTGTCTTCCTGTTGTAAAATGGTACGTGCCTGGTTACGAAGGTAAGAATATTGGGGGTCAAGTTTGTTGAAATATGGCTCTAGAACTTGCATGTACTTGGTGTATGAAATGAGCCAGTTGAGAGATGGGAAATGCTTTCGTTGGGCTAATTTCTTGTCGAGACCCCAGAAAACTTGGACAATAGAAAGAGTTGCCGCAGTTACTGGATCAGAAAAATCACCACCTGGAGGAGACACGGCACCTACAACGGACACAGTACCCTCACGATGTGGCGACCCAAGACAACTTACGCGTCCTGCACGTTCATAGAAAGCGGCAAGACGAGCTCCCAGGTAAGCTGGGTATCCAGAGTCTGCAGGCATTTCTCCTAAACGTCCTGAAATCTCACGAAGTGCTTCAGCCCATCGTGAGGTAGAGTCAGCCATCATGGAAACATTCATACCCTGATCACGGAAGTATTCAGCCAAAGTAATACCAGTGTAAATGGAAGCCTCACGAGCTGCCACAGGCATGTTAGAAGTGTTGGCAACAAGAGTTGTACGCTTCATGATACCAACTTCCTTGTCTGCACCAGTGATTGCATCTTTAATTGTCATTGTGAGTTCTGGAAAATCACAAAGAACTTCTGCCATCTCGTTACCACGTTCTCCACAACCGACATACACAATGGCATCGGAGTTAGAAAACTTGGAGAGAGATTGAGAAATGACAGTCTTCCCGCACCCGAAAGCACCAGGAACAGCGCAAGTACCACCAAGAACAGACGGGAAAAGACCATCGATAACACGTAGTCCTGTGATAAGAGGAGTATTTCCAGGAAGTTTCTCAGTGATTGGACGAGGACGACGGACGGGCCAAAAGTGAGAAAGAGTCAATTGGTGAGTCTTATCCTGGGATTCATTGTAAACCTCCATGACGATGTCATCTACATTGAAAGTCTCCTTGCCATCAGTCCCAGTTGTATTAATTTTTGTCACAGTACCAAACACATTGGGTGGGCAGAGAATCTTGTGGGAGTCAATGATTTCGTTTTCATACACAATTCCAATCACATCACCACCTGAGATAGGTTGCCCAACCTTAATGTTTGCTGGAGTGTAAGTCCAGCTGACTTCACGGGAGAGGCAAGGTACGTCTACTCCCTTAGGTACGTAGACATCTCCGGAGGTCTGGAAAATGTGCTCAAGAGGACGCTGGATACCATCGAAAATTGTTCCCATGATACCAGGACCAAGCTCTACGGAGAGGGGCTGTTTCTTACGAAGAACGGGGTCTCCAACTGTCAAACCAGAAGTATCTTCATAAACTTGAATGGATGCGGTGTCTCCCTCCAACTTGATAATTTCTCCTACAAGCTTGGAGTGACCCACACGGACAAGCTCGTACATCGCAGCACCAGACATACCATCAGCAACAACAAGGGGTCCAGACACCTTGAAGATAAAGCCATAATCGGCTTCTTTCTCGTATTCTTGATTCATACTTCGGTTTGAAAGGGGTTATGGAAAAACTGAAGAAAAGGCTCTTTGAGTTAAAAACAAAGACGGCATGGAGAAGAACGAAAAGTGAAAAGTCAATCCAGAAATGATTTACGATGTATCATAGAAAGTTACGGACGTAGCGAACAATACCTAAATCTTGCGTGATCAGCACACAGCCTAAAGCATCCCTAACTAATCTTAACAATACACCCTCAAGGGATCTTTACCGTGATGCAATCTTACCTTATCAAGTTTATGACTTGCTTGAAATGGATTCGTTACTAAACGTTGCGAAGAGCGAATAACGCCTTCTTCTCCAAATATGAACAATTGCATATCGAATACCATATAATACTAAACAATGATGTCCCAAAATTATTGCCCGAATTCAGTGAAAACAAAAACTTTATTACTCGGTGATGCCGAGACCCGATAGTAAGCCTCCCATGAAACAATGCACAGATGATGAACTTAAGACAACTGTCAATACATGATTTTGCCTAAGATTGGAGCCCTGAAATATATTCGTGGACAGGAATTCAAGACATGTAAACTTTGCAGTGCCAGGAAATTTCCATTATAAAAAGTAGTGAACATTACGCAAACATGATTAACATGACTTCCCCACTGCAAGTCCAGAATGGAAAGCGCCCACAAAGATTGAGTTTTTTATACTCTTTGACTTGACAAACCTTTTTGCATGATCAATAACTAATGGGTCAAGGAATCAAGAGCATCTTATGCCACATAATTTCCATAGAAGTCGCTCTGGAATCTCGAGTAATCATTATGGAATACAATTTAGATTATGAAAGAGAAACAATAATCTTTTATGGAAGGACAATTAATATAACACGATTCGAAGCCTGAGGAGTGGAATTTAGATGAGGTCAGTCATCTAGGAATGATAAATTTAAAATATCTTCAGTGAAACATTTGTTTCGAGCTGGCTTTACTCCTTGAAAATATGCTGTAGCTTTTGATTACCTCCCAGGAACAAAAAGTGTGGTGTTGGACGGTCTCCACACAAACATAATCTAATTTTTGATGGAGAAGAACTAGCACCGCCTTTCAGTATCAGGGCATAGCAGCATCTAATTTTCTATAGATACTCCTTTAATCATTGAAGAACAGGAAAAAATTAGAGGATTGAGAGAGAAGTTGTAAATTCAACCTCAATGCTCTATACTGTATCTTGAAGGATTTGAATGCATTTGACCTTCTAGGCTACAAACATAAATATACATTCCTTAATAATGAAGACAGAAAAAATGTCCTTTCACCATGAGTAATTTTTTCATCCAGGATAGAAATACAATCAAAAAGATGTTGAACATTTAAGTTTGACTCACCAAGTATTAGCAGGAAAAAGAGAGCACAAGAAACAATGTAACCACCGTTCACACACTTGTATTGCAGCAAAATGCTAGACATAAGTTTTCGTGCATACTATGCTCTTCTGGAACATGTTTCAAAAAACTGGAATGTAGGTGCTTTAATCTGTGTAATTTGTTAGGAAAGATACATGCGTTGTCAGCATAGAAGTGGGAAATGGCATTTTGTTGTGATGAGCTGTGCTAAGCTCTCAGGATATCAATTGCTCTTGAGAAATCCTAAATGTTTAAGGAAATGCTTCACTGAATGATTGATTAAAACTCAAATAATACAAAATACCTATACATGTAGTGTCAAATATGAGAAACTGCTAAGGATTTTACAACTTTGATTTCTTGCCTGACACCATAGGTAATGCCCTAGGACTAGCGCTTCGATACTTCAGTCCACATGGTGACGTAATCCTAGGTCTGGAATCATCACCCGAATCTTCGATGACATCTTCATCCACAATGTAGCGTCCCTTCCTTTTCACTCTATGAAGCATATCGATCGGTAATCTTTTGCGTTGCGTCAGGCAACCATTTCTTGCTTTATCCGTACATTCTCTTTTGACATTCCTTTGTTTAATGAAAGAAGTTTTAAGCTGACTTGTTGTTACTGTTGATAGCTCCGATTCCCTGGAAATTTTCCCCTTAGACCTTTCCTCGAGTTTGAATTCAAACTCATCAGGATTCTCACTAACAGGCGGATAAGTCTCATATGCCACTCGATTGAAATTCATCTTCCCATCACAAGATAGAAAATTATTCCCGATTTGCTTTTCTGGAATTGAATTGGACTTTAGTTTCTCCACTTTCTCCATGGTCGACTTCATAAAGTATGTCATTTGTCGTTCCTCTGAAGACTTACTCGGAAGTTGTAATCCATAATTTTCCATCGAGGAATCGGAATCAGATTCGTCATGGATATTTGGATGAAGTGTTTCATTACGAGATAACTGATTTTGCTTTAACATTTTGTCCACAATTTTTGAAATTTCATTGTTATGGGAAATTACTGGTGGCGAGTGATGAGCGCTTTTATGGCAATCAACATCGGGTTCCTTTACATTTGTTGATTTCAAAGCGGGTGCTTTTGTTGTGCTGATATCAATAGCAATGATGCTGTGCGATGATTGAGGCTTCCTCCGTAATAATTGATCGGAAAGCACAATATCAAGAGAATCTTCAGAGTCTGATGAAGAAACGTTTTCTGAGCATTTCGATGCTTCGACAAAATGTGCCTTTACTGAAGAGGATTTTCGCCTTACCGCCGAGATGTCATGTAAGGAATCGGAGCTATCACTTTCTGTCGAAATTTTTATCTTTCCTGGTTCATTTGGATCCCATAGTTTTTCACGTAATTTTCTATCAGCTTGAAGCTGTCTTGTCGATTTAAAACTTTGCACGAAATCCATTGGCAGGCCTTTCTCCTTCATCAAACTATTAAAGTTATGAATATTTGAGTCAATGATCTTCCCAAATCGCTCACCTTTAAGCTGAAGTATTTGCTTGATGTCCACTCCCAAACATCGCTTCTTCATCACAAATTGTTGGACGGGACGAAAATACCCGGAGTGATCGTATTGTCTGTTCTGTTCATAAACTTTGACTCGTTTGATTAAATGTTCGTTGGGAAGTGCCTCACAATTATCCAAGCTGATCATGCAGTCCCTTGAGGACGGATCCGTGGACATGACAATCGCTGTGCGTCGTCCTCGTGGATCGCCAGCACAAAAAATTGGACTACAATACTGAATGACATCGCCTGGCCGGAGAGGCTCCGACCTCTTTTCCGAAAGAACAGAAGGTGCATCCTCTATATCCTTACATCCGTGAAATGCAACATTATCATCAAATTCATAAGGAATTTCTAAATCACTGTCTTCCTTGACAACTGTGCTTTTTTCTTTTGATGCTTTAAGAATTCGATTAAGATAGAAAAGACTGGCCTTTTTGTCAGATTCACCTAAAACTTTGCTGTGTCTTTTCTTCTCATCTAAGATTCGTTGTTTGATGTAGATCTTCCAAATGCTTTTACGCCAAGACATACCTTTCCCATAATCGATTAAGTCACATCTGTTTGCTAATATTCTATCTCGACCACGGAACGGCTTAGTTGGTGGAAATTCTAAGGCTTGGATAAGAACTACCTCATCATTATTCCAAAGCGGATCCAAGTTAACATGTACTGCTTCCGAGGAATCACAGATACGGCATGGAAAGAATCTAGTTCCTGAGTTCCACCATTTAAGTTCCTTGGAGGAACGAATCCCAGAAGGCAGCGCAATTTCCTTTGCCTTCTCTCGAGCTTTGCATCAGTGAGCTGAAGTTATGAGGGAGTCAATGTCATGGTATGCTGGAAAAATTCGAGACTTATCACTGACCTAAGGATGAAACTATATCTTCATCATCGCTGCTTAAGGTATCCAGGTTGGAAGAGAGTTGAACAGTATGAAGATGGTCTCTTTCTAGCTTTGCATTGTGCCTCTCTATCTGAAAACGACATAGTTTAGAATCTTCATCAGACGAAGCTTCCGACCACATGGTGATCGAAGATTTTCTTAACGATGGTGAAAACGTTTTGATAAAGGCGCGGATTTTTTTCACATCAAACTCCAAAATTTAAAAAAAGTGGTGAAGGGAAAACCTTGTTCTTACCATTAAAATGGAAAATGGGGAAAAAGTGAAGTGAGGCAATCAAGACACCGACTTTTCCAGTCAACTGGGTTGACAGGAGAGGATTCATATTTTTGATTAATGTGGAGAGTGAAACAGCCTTGAAACATGCTCACATATATTCACATAATCCAAATACTTTCCATTACTTAAGTATTGAAAATGGCAGAAGATAGGGTTAAGAACCTTTCTGTAATTGATTTGTAGAAAAAGGTTTATCCTTTTGATAAAACAAATTACAGATTTAGTTCTCCATAGGTAAAGGTGTGCCTTGTTTGTTGGGTCAAGTATATTTCCCAGTCCATGAATCATGCCCAGATACCATCATGACTTTTGGCTATTTGGTGTTGAACGTTTGTAACGCAGATACCGGCCTGTTTATTGACAAAACGTTATGCTTGACTTTCAGGAAAGCTACCAGCTTTCATGTGACTATACAGCTTTTTGATTGTCTAAAAGTTGCTTAAGAATTTGAATATTGGAACTGAAGGTATGATGCGCAGTGAAGATATCTTCACTTAAAAGTCGTCATCTATTGTTCCGTATGGAGAAGCCGCAACTTTAGATTCCATCGAGGCCAGATACATACCTACTGATAATCCTAATGTAATCACTTGATCTCATAAATAGTCTAAGTACATTGTTGATGTAGTTAGAAATGGAAATTTATTCCCCAAAACCATTTCCATGTTGTGCATCAGACATACAGGATCACAGAACGTATCATTTGCGAGATACCGAGATACAAACGATACACATTATAGTTTTAAAGTAGGAAAGCTCAATTAGGAATACTGTTACAATAGGCTATTGATGTGCAATTTGCCCCTCCTTCACGTTTTCAATCGAGAAGTCTCGGGCTACGAAACTCTCTTCGATCCATTCCTTTCATTGCTGATTGCCTTTCAAGGATAACTTGAAGGCATTTGCTGAATGATTTTAACAAATGATATCAGGACATTTAAAAATCAAATGTTTTCAATCATTGAGAAAAAAAAAGAATCAATAAAGTGTCACATCGAAATTACTGTGGTTGGTGTCTTGTTAAATGAAGTTAACCCAAGAAAGTCTTTGGAGAACATATCAATTGGTAGCAGTGGTGTAAGTCTGATTGACTACACCGTCATTTCAGAAATTATCCCTACTGAATATAGCAAAAGCATAAACGCAGAAATATTTGGAAGATTGAGGTACACCGTACAGCAACAAGATGGCAATGAATGAAGTGATGCCTGACATGTTCAATTTTGTACCTGACCTCTGGATGAATCTTTAATTATCAACAAGGCTTTCACCAATGGATTTTGGATCAGAAATGTAGGTTTCTTTTTCATTTAATGAAAGAGGGGACGGTGCTCTCATTCGCGTAATGATTGAATGCAAAAGTGGAATTTAACTTGGATGAATCTGGTATCTGACATGCATCAAATTTCAGCTAAGTCAATAAGGTCAAGAAAGAATGTGAGACTGCTTCAGTTGAGAACAACAAGTTACATGTGGAGAGTTACGTTTGAAATTGTCGGTATAAATGAATTTAGAGTATGCCAAGCATGTGCGAATAGTAAGACAAAAATGTCTCAAAAGGCAAAGAGCTGATGCAGTAGTATTCCTGAAGAAAGGTATGGGTTGATAGTAGCCGAGACTTTGGAGGAGCTAAACTTTCGATCCCTTAATATGGATTATTACACTAATGATTATTGAAATTACGATCAGCCAAATTCCAAGATGACTTTATTGGTAGAAGAGTTTAAGGACCAAGGGAGGATTGAAAACTTTTACAGGCCAGATGATGTCTGAGCAAACGTGCCATCAAATTGAAGTTCGGTATGCCAAGTAAACCGCAGAAAAAAGAGTTACGTCTTATCAAACCTTGACGTATCAGGTCCAAGAGAGAAATTTGGAAGAATGTGCATAAACATCATGATTTGACGCCAATTCTTTGATAAATCTTGACCATGGAAAGTCTCACTATCAATTAATGATCTAGAAGAAGATCAAGAATCTAAACAAGTTGTTGGCAAAACCCTAACATCTAACTGTTCAAGATAAATGATTTCTTTGTAAAGGGTGAATATGAAGCAATCAAACGTAGTTGGATTAAATGAAGCATTCTTTGATTGCAACAATATTGGACATATGCTTTAATGTATTTGAAGGATGATAGATTACACAACGCAACAGTGTGCAACCGATGATCATGTGGATTTGATGAATGAATTTTTGAAAATCTAGAGACCAAAGCAATGCCCCAGCAATGGTGAATAGCTAAAATATAGTGAAGACTACTTTATTGAGGCAAAGATAGAAAATATTGATTAAGAGTTGGGAAGTTATGCACTTGGCAAAGTGGTATGAGTTGTAACAAAGTAAAAGAGCTTGTTCAACACATGATCACATCAACTAAAGTAAAACTGGTGGCACTAATATTTGAGAGGATTTTCATTGTTAAAGTTGTCTATAGCGTCATTTGGTATCCCAACTTTCTTAACAATAGATAGTGAAAAGCCAAGAAAGCGAAGTTATAGCAATGTAATGTGCCCAATGATTTACCTCAATAGATGGTAAAATCTATGAGACTGTTGCTGGAATTATTAATCCTCTAATGCTTAGCTGTCAAAGCGACACTACATACGATCAATGGTTGACTGCTGGATGTCAGACCAAACGTATCAAAAGGAGGAAACATTATTGCAGAAAGTCTGAAGACTAGGATTTAATTGAAGGTGATTTGGAGAAGTTGTAAGATACCACAATGGACCGTTTTACAGAAATCCAAACCTGTATCCAATGATAGCATTTTGCAAGTCTGGTGACAGCGCAAGGGGAGTGTGAATGCGTCTTTGCTCTACGGCTAGATTTAAAACTAGATCAAAGTAAAATTTTTAAACTAATTAAACCTTTACTTCTTTTTGGTCTTGGTTAATATTGGAACTCCTCTCAAGAGATATTCTTGATACTTCTCAAGAGAACTGCAAGACTTCTCGTGAAGGTTCGATCTTGCTCCTAAGCTTCTTATCCAACTACTTAGTCAAGTCTCTTCAACTTGCTGATAAGGACAAGTTGAAGACCCATAAAGATAATTTAGTCTAGACCTTCAACTCTTTATAATTAAAGAGTTGGCATCTGACTTTTACTATTGTTATAGCCGTATTAGTTTAGATACGGTTCTGGATTGTATAAAGATACTTTCCATTTATAAGCAATAGTAATGCCTCACTAAGTTTATCTAATGAATCATTTATCATAGTTAACTTGTGGTCAATATGCAAGAGGATAGTTTACTTGTAACTATCCATATCTAGATGAGTAAATACAAGGATATGTTAGTCCTACTACTATCTACTATGCACTAGCGGTTCAGGACGTCTCCTTACACCGGTGCACATACATATCTCTTAGTTTAATATAACAGTATTTAAAATGTTATCGCTTACAAGCAATTGTGTTAGGGATTTACTTCTTTATCTTAGTCAAGGTAGGTCAGTCTTGTGAGCCCTAAAAAATTAAAGGATCTGATTCTCAGAATATCCTTATTTCTTTAACAAAAAGTTCTGATTGTTTACTGTGAATCCTAGCCAAATAGCTTATTGTTCATTGTTTGTTATGAGTGAAGAAACTGAACGTTTCCATATAAATTGAATGGTTTCATGGATACTAGGATAATGTTGGTGCAAATACGCATGAATGGATTAATCATCACTATTTGCATACGCTACCACTTGATTATAACTCCTACAAAGCCATTAGAACGATTTAGAGTTTTTATCGTGGACCCATAATGCAGTCAATAACGACGTACTGGAGATTTGCATGGCAGATAGTATGTGAGTTATAGGTTCAATATTTTGTTTAACTTTCATTCTCATAGTCAACATGGAGGCAGGATTTCAGTCCCTCTAGTTCTAGTTTTGCACTCATAAGGTAGATATGATTCTCTCTGAGTTCTGCATTTCTGTATATTTGCAATGCTTTCTCAAGCATTTTGGTACCCTCCTTGCTGTTTCCTTTCAGGGTCTTTACAACACCAATTCTACTAATGAGTAATGCGACTTCTATTTCCTTCGGAGTCTCCATCTTCTTATACAAAAATAATGCTTTTGTGAAAGCGCTGATCGCACAGTCATATCTTGCCATACTTTGTCGAATTAGTCCTATGGTGGTGTGAATATGCGCAATTAATTTCAAAGGCATGCGAGGCGCATTGTACATTAAGTCATTCAACGCGTCCGCTATTTCTTCCCATTCGTCGCGGTCCACATTTCTGACTGAATTCTTCCTCTGTGAAGCCATTCCAGAGAATCTTCGGACATTTTTTAGAGCATAAACATTGTCTGTGCAATACTCCATGCTGGTAATACAGAGTAAGGTCTCGAGCTTATGCAAATCAAGCCCTAAAGTAATAACGCGGTTCGACGATTGGTTGATAAAGTTCTCTGAATTAATTAATTTCAATCTCGAACGCGAACATGATGACTGCGATAAGGAAGAAAGGGTTGAAGTCGATGAGCTTCCTAATAAAGAGAGTGGGGGAACCGTTGTCGAAGTTTTATGATTGGAATTCAATAAGCTGCTTTCTAATGGAGTCTTGTATGATAGCGCCCATGACTGTGATGAATTAGACTTCATCGTATTCTGTAATTTTGATAGATTGCTCATTAACTATGATGAGATCGCATGCAAGATTGATAAAAATGACACGAGAACTTCTCTCAACGAGCCCTCAATTTATCATTAACTTCAAGTCACATTCAGGGATGACGTCATTTCAAGAATTGCCCTGACATGGGGCTTAAGTATCAAAATCATGCCGTAAATGCTTTTTGCCATAAATATTCATTCATGTATCTACATAATAATGTAAAACGGACCTGGATGAGCAATTTCATTTTTGATTGTGGGGAAAACAAAAAAGGTAAGTTACAGTATTTTCGTTGAAGATCAAAGTAAATTCTCAAAAATGTTTTTTTAGAAAAATAAGAAGAAGTGACTTCAACGGAAGCGTATTTATAATTCCGAATGCACATTCATCTTTCCTCCAGAGGCAGACGAATCAATTTTAAGGCTAAGGGATCCATGGCTACAGCAGAATAAGTGACTTTTGCGATACCCATCTGGGTATTCAGCATGCTGTACTTTACCCATATCCTTTTGTTGTAGCAAGTCCAATGTCACCAATAAATTCTTACGCAGACAGAAAGAAAAGTTGATAACAATATATGTAACAGAGGTTAGTGCAAGTGTTACCTTTACATCTAAGGTGCTTCTTCAATAAACTTTATTGCATCTTCAATGACAAAATCTTGAATCATCAATCCATAAAATATCCCGACTATATTTTTTGTTGAGGTGTGCGATGAGACTATTAATTAATTTCAAATAAAACTTAAGAAATTGGGTCATATCAATCTTTTTACCACCCAAGGAACATCTCTCAGAAGGCACCAAATCGGCCCCAGACGAAAATGCTCGTTAGGAAGGTGCGGCTTCAAATTCAGTGTGTATATTGATGTAAAAAGTTAATAATTGCAAAACGTTACAACATGATAGAGACTCACTGTACGCAGAGCTAAGCAACGTAACTTCCTTCAGAGGAGATTAAACATCAACTAGCTCAGCCATGCAGGTCCAATCTTCTGTATCGAATAGTAATGCAATTAAAGAATTGCTTTTGAATGCGTAAATTGTTTCAGATGGGATGTCTTTTAAATGGATGGCTCGTTGTAGCGTATCGTATGTACTATTCCATCTAGTTTAAACATCAATAATTGGAAATAAACAATTCAAATCCTTTTCCTGGCAGATTTTCTTCATTGCTCTTTGCAGCTTAGGAGATTGCCTAGTTTTTCAAACGATAAAAGATAAGCGGGATAATGCACTACCTCGAGTTGGAGTCTAGTTCGTAAGCATCACATTCAATGGGTTTGTTGAGCAGCAATACTGATCACATGGGAAGGCATTCAATATATATACGGGCTGTTCTATGTGATAATTGAGATAGAAAAATTATGTCCTACTATAAGGAAATTATGGAAAAACTACTCTTCTTTTCTAATCGTGAAAGATCGGAGTCTTGTAACTGACTTATTTTTCATTATGATCATATTTATTTAGATCAGTCTTTATTTTTTGTATCCTGGCTATGCCAGCATGTCAAATATCTTTTGACTGCTCTTTATTTAGAAATACACTTTTTTACATAAAAGCTTTTGAAACACATTTGATTTATTATCACCTAAATTTTAGAGACCTTTGATTAGTATCATCTAAAATTTGCGAACCGAAAAAACAACAAAAATTATCATTGTCATTTATTGTTTTTAGATTTGCTTATATATCTGTTATCTTTATCATCTAGATCAGCATGTACAAGCAACACTGGACGTATCCAAATGTTGGTACAAAATAACATCTCTTGAATTAATCTCATTTATAGATTAATTCGGTGTGCTTAACTTAAATCAGAAAGTATTGTCTTCTAGGATTGTAGTATATAGTGCAGAGGTGACACTGAATCCGTTTTCAGGGTGGTTTACTGAATACTTCTCTTCCAGGTTGCATCATGGTAGAATTGTTTGTCGCATTGTCTCAGTAGGAGATCTTCAAGTAACTTCCAATTTTCAACAAATAAATGGATAGTGAATCCAAAAAATGAAAATTGATTCTTTGAGGTTCAGATATCACAAGTAATTGAATATTTTGATTTAATTTTACGCAGCTTTTTCTTGAACTCCTCTTTACTCTCTTCATACATTTTGCCTCATCAGCGCAAAATAGTTCGTCTGAAATGCACTGTAATATCGTTCTTTAAAGTATGTGAACATATCTTCAAAATATTGGTTATCAACCGTAGCAAAAGCTTGGTCTGTCTTAACTATCCCGGTTAACAGTTTTCCAATAAGACATCACTGTCAAAAGATTTTTCTCAGATTTTTTCAATTACTTTCGAACTGATATGCATCAGGGATTTGTAGTTTGGAGGTACTTCAAGATAGTACTGCTTGAAGCGTCTTGAAAACGCTAATTTCAATTATTAATGGCACACCTTGAGTTAAGTTCATTTAGATAATACCTAACACTATAGGT
>CAAAJI010000087.1:56491-72088 GCA_900642245.1 Fragilaria radians | reverse complement strand
ACAAATATACTGACACACATCTTGTAAGAATCCATGGTGGATACAAATACACTTAAATGGAGCAGATCAAAGATATGACTATTTGAAGATGAAAATGGAATCAATATTCTGACAAAAAGAATCATGGCTTCAGATGCACCAAACAATTGTAGGCTCCAATTATTTCCAAATTTGATAGAGCTGCATATCAGTCTTCGAAAAAGGAATTTCAAAACAATTCCTTTGTCCTTTGATTTATGGGCTGTGTAATTATTGTGGTTTCGTTATCCTACAGGAACTAATTCAAAATATTGAAATTTACTTCTTCTTGTATAGCTGCCACACTGGAATGATGAATTCACACGCAGTAGACTTTAGCTTCTTTACATATTTGCTGACGGATTAAAAATTGTGCGCAAAGCCCATACAATGGAGGATGCTGTATAGTACTCATTTTTTGCTTTGAACGCTTGTCTGCAGTATTCATTATGAGGCAATAGCCTAAAACCCATATAAAATCATGTCTTCATCATTGAAATATTGGAATGGAGCAAATACTTTTAAAGGCAGGGATATTGCTCCTACAGCATGTTGTCTAGGAAACTCCCCAAAAAGCAAAACAATTATTGCTATGAATACTTGATTGATGTTTGCCTTAGAAGCATTGTGCCGAAATATCTACTGGAGCATCAATATAGTTACAGCAAATTTCATGAATCAAAATTTACAACGAGGACTCAAAATATGAAGTTCCAGACAACGAAAAAAGAAGTAGAAAAAATCTAAATTTGGCAGTATATCGGCACAATAAAAAGCCTTGAGTTTCAAAGGAGGGTTCTCCCCCATATTGAAACTCAATAAGGCTGTAAGCAAAGTCCCATAACGCTACATTGACGCCTTTCCTTTTGCTTACTTTTCGATGCACAAGCTCAGTCACAATTTCTTCGATCCATAAAGTTGCATATGATGCAGAGCACAAGAAAAGGATTTATCAAAATCCTCAGAAAGCCTTTAATAGTAAAGCTAGTTAGCGGATGTAAGATAGTTGTATAATATTCATGCCTTTAAAGAAGAAAACGGTGTAGTGCTAATACCTCTTTCCTACAGTTTCTATTTTGTTTTGCTAATTGTAATACAATCAATTTTTTTTAACCAGAGGAAATTTCCACTTTGGTGATGTCAAAACGTCCGTCTTTTGCAGTTTTGCTTTCCAGTAATTGTATTCGCATTTGTAAGATATATTTCGGTATTCTGTGCAAAAAAATCAACCCCTTCATCGCTCCGTCCAAATGAAAATCTGAAAAAACAATGGACCATGTGGAAGCCGATGCGACTCCTGCTGAAGAGTGGCAGGCTGCACTCAACGCAACATGCAATAGATTATCCACACAGTACCTTAATCTTTTAAGATCAGCTTCATCAACCACTGCTTTGGACGAAGAAGGGAAACGACATGACCCGCGAGGTTCGTTGCGACTTGTGATTTCAATTCTTACCTCCTGAAAAGGTTGCGACTTGTGATTTCAATTCTTACCTCCTGAAAAGGTTATGCTAACCGATCATTCCATTTCCTTAAGCCGGTAGTGGTACCATGGCATCGCTACAAGATCCTCCTCCACCTGTTGCAGCGGATGCGGCGTGGCACGACCTACAAGCACAGCTGGCAGTCGAAAATCTATGTGTTGCATCTTCGCAGCTACTTGAATTGATTAGAACACTTCGTCTCTCCCTGTTACTAATGGACGAGGAGACTATTCGCGCTGAGGAAGAGCTACAAGTATTGAAAGAAAAAAAGAAAGCCGAGGAGGCCAGCCGAGAGGCGGATGAATTAGAAGCAGAATGGAGAAAACTGCGAAATGTACTATAAATTAGGGTACATATGAAAAGGAAGATGCTCATATCACCATAGTAAGAAATGCACTTTCTCAGTTTGTTTCTATGTAGAACAATCAGTTTTCTTTGTCTTTTTCAGAACTAGAAACTTAATCCATGCATAGAATAGTTTCTCTGTAGAACAATCAGTTTTCTTTTTCTTTGTCTTTCTTTTTCAGAACTAAAAACTTAATCAATGCATACAATAACAAGCTTGAGGGACCAAACATCAAACACAAGAAAAGGCATGGACCAATAAGAGCAACGTATTGGAAATACGAGGGATTATGTTCCAACGCATCCAAACTTATAGAGCGACCGACAAAAAGGTCAAAGCTAAGATAATGAAGCCAACCAGCAAAGATGGCATTGGGGTCACGAAACAGCTGAACAATGCCTTCGAGAGAATCGAACCTGCCGTCATTTCCTCCCACTGATAGAATTGTCAACACTGAAATCACGTACAGCAGAGCGTTTAGTATAATTGGGATCCAGACTATTATTTCTGTATAAGACCACTTGGGAGCAAATATCAAGAGAATCCAAGCTGGAAGTATGATATTTGTAATAGGAAAGATGTCTTCGGCATTGTACTCGCCAAAGATCGGGATTAACTCCGTTCTCCATGATGGACCCATACTAACAAAAAAATGTCGAGTAATGACTACCTAGTGTGGGGTAAGATACATTTTGTTTAACGAACTTAATCAATTAGAATTCTTCCAACATAGTTCCCAACATTTGACATACCCCTCACTTGTTATGGGCTCTCTTGACACAAAACCCATGAAACAACAGGAAGCGTTTGTTGACAGAACTGATGAACAACTTTTCCTAACACATGGTTCTTGCACGGAAAGCACTAATAAAGGTTCTTGCACGGAAAGCACTAATAATCTTCATTAGTATTTCAGCAATAAGTCTTTTTGAATTCTGATAACACTCCGTGCTTGTGTAGCAATTCTAGGGCCATATTTATACATCAGATTAGGAGTGTTGACATCTCCATCCTATAGAAAAACTATTTTGATCGTTGTTGACAAAGTATTAGTCACTTGAAGGATTCTTAAAGAGACTGAGGAATAGAGTACTACATTGACGAAGCGGTTTTGCTGGCACCTCAAGGACTTTTTAGAATAGGCAGTCAGGTAGCCACAGTCTAGCTTTAACAGCAAGACGTTCTTTAATGAATGGAAACATCTTGCAGCACCAATTCTCGTTTTCAATAATATCGACCATGTAAAGTTAACTGTTGATGAGATTGAAATTACTTGTACCTGGTCTATCTTGCAAGTGGTTTGGCGGTATACATTCTGCAACTGTCACTGCCACTGCCAATAGCCTCAACGTTAGTGGCAGTGGCAGTTGCCCATTTCAACCTTAGAGCGCAGCTCTAGCTGAACTACAAGTTGAAATAGTCCGCTGTGTTATCATGCGGTATATTCAATCTTCCCTTTTTTATTGATACACATGATTTTGTTTAATTGTTACTTGTTGTTTTTCAATGGCAACAAAAGTCGTAAAATCATAATATTTAATTTGGATTAATTGTTGCTGTTCATTTACATCGTGTGATATCATTCAGATTGACAAAGAAAAAGCCATGTGTTAAGAAGTCATATCTTTGTTGGTTATGAGACCAGCTTATATTGAAAGAAATTGAAGATTTCTTTTAAATACGGATGAATGTCGAGAAAGGGGTCATTGCTCTCAAGAGAGAAGGCATGATATATGGCCTATGAAAAGGTGGAATCAAGCTGAACGATATTTATCATCAGACCTCCAGAATTAAATACCGATATGCATCACAAGGAAAAAATCAAAGACAATCAGGCCAAAGTTTGGGTATTCCACTGAGATTGGAAAAGAAGACTTCGTGGATCCCCTCAAAAAGAAGGTTAAGAAATTTATTAATACGCACTATAAAACTGTCACGATAGACTTTCTTGAAAGGCTTACTGGTGATCACAATAAATTTGATCAATTGGAAATTGATGCGATTGAAGGGACGGAATAAGTAATCAATAAGGGAGCTAGCTCTGAGGAAAAACATTGAACCCAAAGACCTTTTGAAACCCTTGAAAAAGATGGATGGGCAACAATGGATTTTTTACAAAACGCAGACGTCGACTTATAACTTATAGGAAAACTAGGAATTTGCGAGATATCACATTCTGACTCTGAGCACCAAGATTCCTTCTATAAGCAGAATCATTCAGAAAATTACAATGGAGGATCCGAAAGCAATTAAGCACAAATTCAAGTAGGCTAACACAATAAGTAAAAGCTTAGCTAAATACTCTCTGAAAGGGAACCTATCTATGTTTCTCAGGATGATGAACATTCCATGACATTCACTGGAGTTTTGTGCTGTGGAATTGTTGAGAATATTAGTGATACAGAAAATAACACGGAGAAGGAAAGCTCTAAAATCCATATAGTTGATATTCAACTTTCATTCTTTAATGATACTGAGAACGATAGCACTAATTTTCATAACGCTGATATACAATTTCCGTTACCCGAAAACGAGACTCATCCTAGAGTAATCAATCCTTCCTTTAAATAAATTCCTGCAATGTTCCATGTTTCAAAACAATTCTTTCCTGTTTTCTTTGATACAGGAGCAAAACTTGCAATTACACCTTCAAAAGATTATTCAATAGAATTTCACCAAACATCAAAAATGAAGCTTGGAAGGATGGCAAATGATATCTCAATTGAAGTTGATGCAAAGCTTACGTAAGATTACAAAAAAGCAACCTCCCGTTTGTCCAGCACTCAAAGACTTTTTGTCAAAGAGATTGAAGTTAGTGGGCATTAAACAGGGGTTAGGGGTAATGAATACTTGTCATAATTGATGGTATTGGAAGCCTTTGCATGCAATACGCGACATCAAATTCTTTGCCCATTGCTAATGCTTTCAGCAACATTGATTTTACTGAATGTAGCTAATTAATGAAGAGAGTAAGTAGAACATTCCTGCTGGAATAAAGACCTGATTATACTGGCATTATCGTTTTGGTCACTTGAATCTTCAAGCTGTGCAAAGAATTCTAAGTTACCACCTTTCTGTATCAAAGTGTGAGGTATGTTTACTAAATTCTCCATTGTGAACATTCAAAAGCACATTTAAACTCCATTTCCACAAAGTACTTTACCAAGTTAGACACTGGAATCTTGAAAGCTGAAAATTTGGGCTCTGTATTTCAAGTTTCTATGGATCACTTTGAAAGCAGATTATTGGGACACACGTTTGACTCATTTGGAAAAACATCCAATAATCAGTTTGCGTTTTGCTGATCATGCATCCGGGTATCTATTTGTTGAGATACAGGTTGGATTTTCTGCCATTGAAACCTTGATTGAAAAGCCGTGTTTTGAATAACGCCTATTGAAGTATGGGATCTCTGACCAGAGTTACCTGACTGAAAATAGAAATGAATGTCTTCAACATATTAAAGAACATCACTAAAAGCGCATCACAAGTATGGCATTACAGAACGCGTCATACGATAGCATTGATACTTCTCTATGCCCCACGACTATCAAATATAGCACATCTCTTTACAATTATCTACCAACTTAAAAAGAACTGTGTCTATCCGTTATACTTCAATCCAGTGCAGTTCAAAGACATCATCTAAGAAACCTCCATGCTTGGGGAGCCCCAGCATATATCCGTGATCCTCAATTACAATCTGGAAAAATCGCTACCTTGTTGGCAACCACGTTCCCGTTGTGAGATCTTTTTATGATTTAGCACCGCTCATTCCAATGGAGTTCTTCTCATATTTAACATCCTTACTGATAGTGGTTTCTACATAATCCCATGTTCTTATTGATGCCACCTTTTCCACCCTTCCTTCATTGACGCCTACTGACATTCCTCGATCATTCTGACATTCCCTTTCAATTGGCAACATGACTAAAATTCCTCATGACACTCCTTCATCTTTCCTTCCGTCTGCGCATTGGCCTCCACCTGAACAGAGGGAGAAAATCAGAAAGAGCATTTTTGACAGTAAATGGTTCAACAAACGTTTCAGAAAAGGATTCCTTAATTACCTTCAACTTTAATCCACCATCAGCAGAAGCAATCTTAAATACAAGTTCCTAAAGCATCAACTGTTATTGAACAGCACCATCAGAATACATAATCATCTAATATTTACCAACACTATCAAAATTATACACAACCTGACATTTCTAATCATACTCATGATGCCCCACATGATTCGTCCGAATTCAAGATGTTGTTGTTGGTATACAGGACATCTAGTGGCTCAAACAAAGATGCGCATCCTACTTTGCACTAGGCACAAAGTAGAAGAAGTTTATAATGAGTACCCGAAATGTTTGGAAATAAGTCTATAAAGATAATCATTTCTTATAGCTGATAAAGTCCTTATGGCACTACGCAAGCGACACGCACGTTTTTTTCAAATCAAGGCTGGATTAGAAGAAAGGTAATTGAAATTGCATGACATTGATCCATGTCAATTAAACAAGAGCAAAACGCTTTACGTCATGCATATTGATGATGCCATGTTTGCTGGTGCCAACAATAGTGCAATTCAGCAGGACATCAAAGAATTGCAAGATTTTAACAACCGATTATGAAAAAACAAACATTCTCTCTAAAGGGGTTAAGGTTACCAAATTCGGAATCACAAAAACTAAATTCGTTTTCAATGATAAGTCTTGCTCCATGGTCATCATATCTTAAGAGAGGCAGTTCGATTTTAAGCCTTCGAACTTTGGAGCGATGTCAAAAATTTGGTTATCAATCAACAGTTCCAGTATCATCCAGCTTCATCGCAAGCTCTAGCTATAGAGTAACCAAGATATCTTCAGACGGAAAAATGATTAACTGTTCTATGCAAGCGTCAGATATTCTTAAGGATTCATCCATATACGCACGCGATTTGGTATCGCTACAACTAACAACCAAACAAGAGTATCAAAATCCACAGCGTGGCATCCGAGCTTCTCGACGGACTCTGTGCGCTATATTACCTCGGGGCAATGAAATCCTTTTAAGCTTTGGAGCCATTCGGGCGGTTGTTGGGACAAAGTATGCTTGGATTTTCGATGCTCAATCAATTGTAGTAAAGGAATTTTCGAAAGACGTCTCTCGACTTTTAAAGCGAAAGTCTAAAAGGACAAATGATAATTTAAAAAAAGCAGTAGATACCCCTGGAGCTAATTCAAATGCCTCCATTCATATTGAAGAATCTGAAACATTGTTGGATGAAGAAGAAATAATTGAATATGGAGATTTATATGAAAGATCCTTACACGATCGCTCGAATGAAGCATTCGAACTCGTATTCCTAGAAGCTGTTCTTCGGGAAACAACGGAAGTGTTTCAACGAAGAATCCGACTTTATGATCCTATCGTTGACTCGTTCTTAGATAAAGTTGCAAACGAAGTCTTCTCAGACTCGGGGGTGCACTTGCTTGTCCCACTTAAGGATGCCTTACAAGGTTTTGAGATGCATGTACGACAGTGCGTAGAATGTTTGACTGACCTTCTAAACAATGACGACGATCTTCTTAGCTTGTTACTTACGGAACAAGAAGTGGCATTCAAGCAAGGATTGCAAGTAGACTACTCGAGACATACGAATGTTGAACTTTTATTGGAAGAATATGCAAGGCAACTGAACAATTGTCTTTTTGAAATACACTACCTTTTGCAGAGATTACAATCAAAGCAAGAGTTCGTACAGCTGGCCTTATCGTCATATCGGAATCGGATGATTCGAATGAATCTCTATGTAACAATAACTGGACTCTCGCTTGCTTTAAGTACAACTATTGCAGGGTTCTTTGGCATGAACCTCATTAATGGTTTCGAAAGTAATCCCGAAGCTTTTCAAGTTGTAGTAACATCGACATTGGTAGCTGGAGTTGTCGCTTCAGCATCTTGCTTTAGCTATATATCTGGAAGTACCATGCAGAAGAGAGCAAAGCAAAGACTGGAAGAAATTCAAACTCTAAACAATGCATTAAGTGATATGAATGCATTAGATGTAACAATCAAGCAGCTGCTGAATGGCAAAACTGGAATGACACGAGAAAAATTTCGGGAAAGACTTGCTGCATCGAGAGTTTCGGGTACTGTCACAAGGGAAGAAGCTGATCTCCTCTTCAATTCCATGGATCAACACAAGGATGGTATTTTGCTGCATGAGGACTTTGAATCTTTGCTGCACTTACAAAAGCATAACATATCAAGACATTCGTGAATGGTGAGGAACGTTAGGATACCATCAATTTTGAATATGATTGTAATTGTGAACATTAGTGCTTATCTGGTATGGCTCTTTATAACTAGTGCAAATGAAAGTTGAATGATAGCATGCATAGAAAGGATGATTGATAATATGATTTACGATTTACGGAATTGATTCCAAGTTAATTTTCAGATCAAAATCTCCTTCTTCACTTTTAAGACTAAGCAGTTGCCCATATCTACAAAAGAAAGTGTCGTTTGATTTGTTGATTCCATTACTTGGTGAGAATTTGATGAATGCTGATCAGAGGAATACAAGATTGAAAGTGACTGAGTGACATTTCCTAGATGGTCATAGACTTAGCTAGTACAGTTGTTGTCAAAACTAGTTCAATGGGCAGAAATGGAGGTCATTTCTTCTGCAGTGTATTCATTGGAAATTGAAATGTGCATAAGGTTGTGGATGAATGATTGCTCAAAGGAAGAATTATTAAGCCACTAATAGGGGGGTTTAATTGCAATTCATAGAGTGGCGGGTGATTTCAATCACGTAATACTCGACGGTATGACATTAGATGACATTTTTATAAATCGATGGGATTACCTGCTAATGTAATGAAAACCTCTTATTCCGGATTCTAAAGATGGTTAAAGCAAAATAAGGGACATTGATGTATTGTATTTTCCTCAACCCAGAGATTCTTGCGAAATATATTCATGCCACTGCGATGGGGGATCTTTTTCATGCCAACTCTTCTTAAATGTAAAAAAGCAAGAACAAGTTACAGAAAAAAAATTGTGAATCGTCATGTGTTCACATGTTATTGCTACAATCAAAGTAAATTGAAAGTTCGTTATAGTATCATCGAGATTCTTTGAATATTCAAACATTCTGAATGAACAGGTATGACGTTTGCATAATTCGGTTGAAAGTACGGACACCTTGTTTATTTCCTACCCTACAATTTGACATTAAAAGTAGCCCTACAGAATTGAATGCAATTACTCAATTGTGTTCTCCCCAAAACTAATCAAGAGAAAACGTCACCTGAGGCCATTGCTTCTCTTTCATCGCAATCGATTTCTAATTGTGCAACTTGGGTAAGAATGAAATGGAAATAAGAATTAAGAGGATTAGAATGGGGAAATTAAAATTGATTGCTAATTCTCGAATAAAGGAACCTTTGGCTTGAGCATGGTGTCAGGCATGTCCACCTCGTTTTTCACCAACAACTTGCCTGGAATCTCGGGTAAAATCTTTGGAATGTCATCCCCGTATATCTTATTATCCTTGACTGCCTGTATCATACGATCTTGCACTCGCCTCAAAAGGCTTTCAGCTGAAACTAATTCTAATTTAGATGATTTAAGAAATGAAATACACTCCTGTAGATAGGATTGTGCTTTATCCAGCCGAGCGATTTCCATTCCCCAGTTTTTGTTTTCACGACAGTCAACAGCCTGATGATATTCAGCACTAGCTGAAAGTATCATACTTTGACCTTTACACTGTGCTGCCCATTCTGAAATAGGCTTTGGAAGATTAGAAACAATAAAGGGATCCTTGGCATGATTTAAGGCGTCATTTAAAATAGGGACAGCTCCCATTGCCAAGTAACTCAATATTGCGTGTTTTCCTGGGGTACTTGCAGCCATCTCGTAGGCGGAAATTTGAGCCTGGGCAAGCATGACGCTTTCCCAAAACTGTAAGAAAGACTTTCTCATATCTACTGTTTCAAAGTTTTGCCCTTCCACTTCCTTTTGTAAATGACGCAAACAAGCGGATGCATGCTGAAAGTGCTTCACCGCTTGTTTACGTCCATCCTTGTCTTGACCTTGGTTCGCTCCAAGAAATGACTCAAGTGCAGCAATATTCCACATTGTACACACGCGATCCCACACTAGGCTTCCATGCTTTTCTTTTTGCGATGACATCGAGGCTCCCCAAGTGAGCTCTAGATTTGATTCTTGATCACGAGTAGGAAAGCCTTGCTTCTCGAAGGCAAGTAATGCTGCATGATATTCGTGACAATCCTGTAGCGCAAAGTCATCCAGTGCATGTTTATGAGATTCCGATTTTGTTATCGCATCAGAAAGGCATTTCCGTAGGGATGCCAAACGGGTTAATTCCTTCTGACATTGCTGAGAACGAAATCGTGGCTTCAACGCAACATATTCCATTGGAGAACCAGGCTGAGATGATCCATCTAGCCAACGAGTCAGTGGTTCCTTTAGATCGTATCTTTCCAAGGGCTTTAGCGGAAGGATTAGAGACATCATCCTAACTAAGTGTCACTAATTAATACTGCGATTCCCCTCAGACATGGATAGAACCGAAAGAAATGCAAAAACCCAAACACTTCCGGTCTGGCCTTCTGTGTTGTTTTCCCTTAAAAAATTGCGCCTCAACGATGTTTTGTCGTGAAAATTTTAAGTGTAAAACCACCTGGCTCACAGGAAGTCTGCGATTCCATATGGGTCAACAAGAAATTCTTTGTCACCTGATCTTGTTTAAAACATCAGTTGATTGAAAACATGATGATGAATCGGAATTGCCTATCATTTTTTATTCTAGATGATTGCATGAAAGCATTTTTCGTACCAATGGGTAAATTCTAACTATTCTTCTAAGACAAAAGTGTTGCTGCAGCATGACAACTCACACAAAAATTCATGAATGTTACTTTATTAATAACAGATGCTTTCCCACAAACAGATTTTTATAAGGATAGTCACGGTCAATATACCACATCTTCAACTATGGAAGCAATGCCAATCGTCTAAAATTTGCCAGGAGATGCTTGCCCATGGATGATATGTCCGATGCGGATGCTTCATTATTGTTTCTGACGTTTTAGAATAAGAGAAAAAATTAGACAAGAATCATGCTCCAGAATAGGATCAGAAGTGTCCAGCATAAGCATACCATCTAAAGCTTGTGACAACTAGATGTTATCCTAGTGTCGTAGCAATGCATGTGGAAGGGTAGGGTGCATTTGAAATGACTGGTTCACATTCTTAGGAAAGCGTTAATGAGCAATGATTGGAGATAATCCAATTAGAAAAAAAGAAGCCCACACAGGACACACGTCAAAATTCTTTTCATTTTTGAGAATTTTACCTATATCTTGAAAATGATACCATCAATGACTTGTTGACTTTTTTCGAACTCCTAGCAAGTTTTGGAGCAACTGACGAAACAAGAACTGGCAATAATCCAAGTGGGGCTGCCAAGATAGCATGGGACAACCTGAGGATGAGGTTTGAAGCCAAGGATCAAACAAATAAAATTGAAATCCTTGATAAGTCTCGCCTGTGCTGATAATGAACGCATCAATGATTGGATTGCCAAGTCGACATGTGTACAACAACAATCTGAAGCAAGGAAAATAAATTTGAGTGACACTCGGAAAATTGCACACGCTTCAAACAATTCGCCAAATCAGTGCGTGAAAAAAACTGCAATATCAATGGAAAAAGGAGATATGTAAGATTGAGAATTGAAGAAAACATAGATATATTTCAAACTACTTACAAGCCAGTACTAAATGTAAGCAAGGCAGAACTCAAGAATTTTTGTGTCTGTCATACCTTAAAGTATAGACTATAAAGAAATACATGAACTTAATAAATTTATGTGAATGAAAAATATCCAGTCTGACATTTATAGATTCGACTAAGAGATGGATTTGTGTACCAGTGTTGGAGAAGTCCAAGACTGTGAGTTCAGGTGAGTATAGAGAATTGATATATTCTATATATTTACTCATCTGAGTTTGGGTAGTAAGGACATTGCCTATCCACTTTTATAAATTGTAAAGCAAATCAAAAACTATAGATAGTTTTAGAAAGGATTTTGAGAGGATGTACTTATGTCCTAATCAAGATTTACCAGAAAGTGAGCGCATGCGCCTGAATGAGTGTCGCAACACCTTCACAAGAGGGTAATGTGGCGCGAATGAGAGTGACCTTCACAAGAGGGCAATGTGGCACAGATGAGATCAATTTTATTCATAAAATAGATCATAATTTCACTTTGTGCAACTCAGCATAGAGCAGTGTCCGACTATTGGTGATTTTTCGATGATAAGATGAGATTAAGGTCGCTTCCAACTAAAAAAGAAGGTGAGCTTACTTATTTTTTGAGAACTGCTTTAAAAAATGTGGAATTAAAGAACAACTTTCAGAGCATCACAGTATTTGGTCAATGAAACGTAAGAATACTCATGATCCTGAACCTATTGTAGAGTTTGTTATTGCATGTCTTGTTTAGCATTGCCACATCAATTCTTGTACCTAGGCAAATTCATAAGAGAGTGAACAAAAACTATTAAACAGTACTACATTAATTCCTTTACAATTAACATGAAAACAGGTGACTCAGAATTATAATTTATTCTAGTTTGTTTGATGAGCTAAGCTTTTACAATCCTTACAAAAATATGCTCTCATGGTAAGTCGAATTGCAGTATTAAGTCTTCTAAGATGATCATTGTGACCGCTTCAATTTTTTTATTGTCAGTAATATATTTTTTAGATTTATTTATTAAGTGCTTAGTATTCATCCAACAATTAGAATGTGAGAAAAGTATGATATTTCCCTTTAGTTTGAAGATCTGGAAGTAAATATGAAGCGATTGAGATTCAATATGCATTTTTATCATTAGAAATCTTCCTCTGCTTGTTAAATCATGCAAATTAAACGATATCCAACATTGGGCCACCAGAAGCTTTGAAAAGAATAACTAATAGCTCAAAGCTAGAACTCATAGAAGAAATATTCCTTAGAACCATTAAAGGGACAAAAAAGTTTGATTTTATTCTCCTTCACAAGGAATCTCTTTGAATCAAGCTATTTCACATTATCAATGCCTAATGAAGAAGAAACAATAAAGGATTCAACTATAGACTTAGAAAGTAGAAAGCAATACATTGGAAAGCACGAAGCCATGACGCCTATCACAATCATTTGGAAGAGGATTACTCGAAATGAGGTCAACTTTCTGGCCAGCCAGTGTTAGCGACTGCAAGAAGAATCTCTCTGTAATTTCCACCACATTCACTACGAATACGATCTTGAATCGATTTTCCGAATAACTCAATATGCGCCGCTTGAACCTGACTCATGATATTTTGATATCGAATTATGCAGCACGTCAAGAGCAGTTCATCGGTTCCAAAGCCCGCACATGCAGTCTTGATCAATTTGGCTATTTCTTCATAAGGCTTCTGCTTCATTCCCACCAAGAACATACAACCACTCCGCACATTTCCGCTTAACTCTTTATCCATCGCCTTCCAAAGTGTGTAGCCATACTTCTCAGCGTATACATTACTGATGGTATCTAGAAACGAAGGGGGCGATGCACATAAAATCTTAAATATTCCTTTCTCATCGGTACCCCAACGGCCTTGTCCCATCTTGTGAATAGTTTCAGCATCCTCGGCTGCCTTTTCTCTTGTATGATATTGAGGATCAAACTCTTCCTCAGCAGCTTGGAGACAATTAAAGATAAGTCTTTCATTGTCACCATGAAGTTCGGAGGCCAGGAGTTTTCCTAGATCTTTAGTGTACATCTTGAAAAAAGTCTTTTTGAGAATTTCCATTTCTCTATTGGTTCTTCCACAAATGATGCTGTATATGATGTTGGCGCTCGAACCAATTCCGTTGCAAGCTCTTTTTAACACGGCACATTCAGCCTCATGAGGAGGCAAACCCAAAAGCTCCATGGCGATTCCAAAATCACCAGCTTTGAGTTTTCCCTGCATCTCTTTTTTCATCAACGCATCAAGACCATTGCCGTCATTGAGTTCCTTGTAACGAGCCGCGAGTTTGTATCGTCCCTCAGCCGTATGCGAACCCAACGCTTCAATAACTTTCTTCTTATTTGAGCCCCAACCCTTGCATGCAGACACGATTTCTTCAATGTCATCATCAATCTCCGCGCCGTATCCTACATCGGGGGAGAGATCATTTCTGTGTACAATCTCAGGATAAATGTCGATAGTCATGGAACAGAAAGGTTTCTGAAATTTCTATATCTGATGTTTATATCTCTGTAGTTTTTATCTTGAAATGGAGCGCTATTCGTGGAACAAGCTTCGCTTTCAAAACTCCATGTATCAAGGTTACTATGAGTCGTACACGAAAAATCTTTATAATTCCCCTTTAAGGATCCAGTTTTTTCACATGCACATTGAAGACGAAATTTAGTAAATAACACAGCCAAGAAATGCCAGGGATTGACTTAATGATAGCTCTACTACTTTGGTCAAAAAATTTTGCTGTGAATCCTCTTGATTGTTACGTTTGTTTAGAATCTGAAGGCCATGAATGGGAAATTATTGTTGAGAATAATATTTCATTAAAAAAATAGTTTATTTGCTTTGCTTACAAATGGACTGTCAAACAAATAATAGAATTTGATCCTCTAGCTTGGTATCAAAACTAGATTTGAGAAGCTACTGATATTGAACTTGAATCGAAGTGAGTGCCCTTCCTATTTTGTGTAGTTTAGAATTGCTTTTGGCCACTACAGAACTAAAAGAGTTGAATCAACAATCTAATGATTCCTATTTTCTGAAATTGCGGATAGCATTTTTGTACATACCTTGGGCTTTAGATAACAATGAACACATTTGAAAAAGCATGAGTGATTTGATTTGCTTTGCAATTTCGGGGTTCCAGTAAAGCACTTCCACAGCCATGAGTTCTGAATGACAATCAAGTTTCTTGGCAACCAAAACAGATTTTCTTTCTGACTCCTTGTTGCAATGACTGCATTGTTAAAGCCTTTTGAAAATCTTTGAGATTGAACTCTATGATGGGAGGACAGGAAACTTTCCCATCCAAGACTTGTGTCACTAGATAGTCAAGCATTTCCTGTTTTTGATCATATCCATGCTCTGTCATCCAACGACTGTGCCAGTATCCTACGTATCTGATATCTTTGAATATGAAATGAGGAGTATTGGTGATAATTGGTTCTTTCGACATACCTCCGTATGTGACTACAGTTCCTGAAGTTCCAACCAGCTTCGCTAAGAGAGAAGCACTTTTCCCACCAACAGCATTCAAAGCCAGTGTCGGCACTATGTTTTCGACTTTGAGGCGATCTTGAAAGGCTAGCATTGTTTCTTTTTCCATCAAATCTTCTTCTGCGACAACAATTTGGCATTTGCCTTTGCAAGTCATGAAATCCACAAGGTCATTCCATTCGTTCTCAGATTTAGAGCCACGTCGTACCATGCTAATAGTAGGACGCCTCATCTCATTTGCAAGTTGACTAACCATCATTCCGACTCCTGAATTTCCAGCATTCTGAATGACAGCGCCATCTTTCGTGAAATCTACAAGCATACGAAGAGCAGTCCCACCGAGTTGAGGAAGCGTCGATGCCGCTGCGCCTCCCACACATTCAATGAGTTCCTCTCCACGGGTTAAGAGTTGTAAGGAAGATTCTATCGCCCAAAGGAAAGAGCGCATTGTTCCTATCCCAGATATG
>CAAAJI010000087.1:12095-22503 GCA_900642245.1 Fragilaria radians | reverse complement strand
TTGGGAATATTGGGGACTCGATTATCCTCCCTTAACAGCCTACATTTCCTGGATCTGTGGAGTTCTATCAGAAAGACTAGTAGGTCCTCAGAGTGTTGCCCTTTATGATTCACGGGGCTACGAAGACCCAATTCATAAGGCGTACATGAGAGCTACGGTTTTAGTCCTCGACGCTTTGGTTTACCTATCAATAGTTTGGATTGCCACCAAGGAAGGTGATCATCGAAGGCATGACTTCAAGTCAGCTACAACATTTATTCTGGCGCTGATACAGCCGTCGATGATCGTAATTGATCATGGCCATTTTCAGTACAATAGTGTATCACTAGGATTGGCACTCTGGGGCTTTTACTTTATGACCAAGAAGGAATTTTGGAACTGTATTTTGGGAAGTATTTGCTTTTGTTTGGCTCTGAATTTCAAACAGATGATACTGTATTATGCTCCAGCAGTGTTTGCATACCTACTAGGTCGGTGTTTTGCCGATCCATCGAAAGCTTTGCCTCGTTTCTTTTATTTGGGCGGTACGGTAATTGTTACCTTTTTATTCCTATGGTGGCCATTCATCTACTATGGACCCACTCATGCAGACATTGCCCCTTCTGATAGGATTGGGAATATCGTTCGCCGACTTTTTCCATTTCAGCGAGGTCTCTTTGAAGGGAAAGTATCTAATCTGTGGTGTGCGTTGTCCATTAAGCCTATATCGATCCGGGAACGTATTCCTCTGAGATTACAACCAATAGCTGCAACAGCAATGACTATCTTCCTCATTCTTCCAGCCTGTTATAGACTTTTTTGTGCCGGAAGGCAGTCAAAATCTCAACGACCGCAAGATTGGAAGCTCCTGTTGTGGGGAAGTGCAAACACAGGACTTGCATTCTTTTTGGCAAGCTATCAAGTTCATGAAAAAAGTATCCTTATGGCTCTTGCGCCGCTGTCACTGCTGCTATGGGAAGATGTCAACTTTATTCTATGGTTTTCATTGGTTGCTACTTGGAGCTTATGGCCATTAATTCGAGTGGACAGATTGGAGGTGGCATATTGGTGCTGCATCGTCGTATTCGCAAACGTTGCGTTTCTATTGCTCAACTCATGGCATAATTCACGATCTATATTCTCTCGCTTTACAGTTACCACGTACTTTCCACATGCATCATTGCTTACTATGCTATTACTTCACTTGGCTGAAGCATTTCATTCGCCACCGCCGTCGCTTCCTGATCTGTTCCCTGTAATTTGGAGTCTTGTCGGTTGTGTCCTATTCTTTGTATCGTGGTTGACAACTAACTGGTACTTATTCGCTACAGAATCATCGAAGAATAAAATGGAATGATAAATTTCCTTTCTAGCCTTACTTCTTTTCATTATCATCTTCCCGGAACATGATTGAAGCACCATTGATACAGAATCGTGGAAGTCTCGAGTTTTCCATTCCCCCTTTTGGATCTGATGTAGGTATTGTGGAAAGAAGAATTGAGTTAACAGTTTCCTTTCGAGGTCCATCCATGAATACATGACCCAGATGGGATTTACAACGACTGCAACTACATTCGACTCGGCCATCAAATTCTCGAACCAATCGGATTGCCCCTTCATCTATGGACCTCCAGAAGGAAGGCCAGCCACTGCCGGATTCATATTTGGAACTCGAATCGAAGAGCTTATTCCCACAATATGCACAAACAAATTTACCTTCTGGTGACTTTTGATAGTTCCATGGAGATGTCCATGCTGGTTCAGTGAAGCCTAGCTTCAAAACCATTAGTCGTAAAGGATTGATTGTTTGTCGTTTCCAGGATGCGGATTGTTCTTCTGGTTCTTTCGATGACATTAACAGGAAACTTTTATTTTCATTCAACGATTTGACATGGAAGGCTTGCGAAGAGCTTAGCATCAAACACCAGGTAATAATTATTGATAGTGAACGTGCTTGCTTCATCCTGTTAATTTCGAGAATGTCGGAATCTTGATTACTGGGATTTTGTCTGACTCATATATTCAGATGTGAAATTGATACTAGAACCAATTGTCCTACTACAGTACTCAACCATACCTGAGATTAACTGCATCGACTGCATATCTAGGTTTTTAGAAACTTTTCGCCGAAGAAAAACTCAATTCAAAAGTATCTTCAAATTGCAATATTTTAACGGGTTGTTGTTAGGGGTTAAGTTGCTGTGACTCAGCAAAAGAAAACAAACTCCAAAACATATACTATCATGCGCCATAATGATTTTGAAAAAAATAGTTACACTTTTGTATGCTGGCACAAGATATGGCAAAGTTGTACCTGAAAATTCTTTGTAGATATCTTTGATGGACTATTGAAGAGGGCCTCAGTGGCTGGAATAGGGGGCTGTTGGTAAAAGAGGAGATAGCAAACGTCATACCATTTTTGCAAACTGATTTTTGGCTGACAATTAGATTGACCCTGCTCCAGAAAAAAAATCTTCATTCACAAAGCCCAAGTGTGCATTTTGATTGAAAATCAGCTATATTGTGTAAGCGTCAAAAGAATGGAGCATTTAATTTTCTTCCGCAACTCAGATGCATTGAACCATGTGTGCATTCAGTTTTGGGATACTTCATGCACTTCCTTTCCTACCATTACATACTAGCAGTTGTAATTCCAGAAACATATAAATTATTTCCCTCTTATGATCTTCTCACCTGGAATGAGTTCCTTTGATTCCTGGCTACAGCCCAGGGAAATTTGAGTTGTGACGTTTTACCATTTGATCAGTCCAGCATATTTTGGGTACCTTATTGCTTTCTTGCATGGAATTCCTCGCCCTTTTTCATTACTTCCATCCTGATTGGAGCATTCAATGCTCATTCCGAATTGGCTTCATGCCCAGGATTAGTAGTTTGTCTTGACAAAAGCATGTTCATTAGGACAAATCAATATACCTGACCAGGATTTATGTTTTTATCATGGAAGCCACATCCAAAAGAAAAAAACTGTTCTCCATCAGATGATTTCGCTCAATTATGTGGCATCAAAACTAATTCATGGTTTGGCACTCAAGTGGACCGGAACCAAATTCGGGGATACAAAATATCATCAGCACATATATTTGTGCCCTTGAATGCAAACAAAGTATACGATTGTACTGTCCATGTAGCACAGGACTTTGGATGTGCACCAAATGCATTGGTGTACACATGGTAGAGCTAAGTGGCATCAATGGTAGTTACAACCGATATCAGCCATGAGTAAAAATTGACGCTTTTTCCATTTGTCAATACAGCATAACCTTTTAATTTATTGAGTCTCATAAATCTTCAAAGCAAGCTTGTTTAAAAGAAAATTTGCTAGTTATCTTAATTCAAGAAGATTTGAGATTTTTAGTTACAAACCGAATTCCGTCAAGAAGGTGATAAAAAATCCGATAATCCATTATTAAGAGAAAACATCATGTATTAATGACTCAAACCTTAAAACGTCGAGCAAAGAACGTCAAGCAATAAGACCCCTTCGCATTCATTCTACCTATTGAATGATGAATCACATTTCTAGAATCAGATCTACTTTTGTGGCATCAATGATCTATTGAACTTGAATACATTTATGTATTAGGTTTATGAATGATTCATCTCAATAACTAGACACTCTCGCTGCTGTTTCGGGTATTTTTGTTCTTCTATGTCCCAATGATAGGAAATAAAAATATATGTGCAACGTTTAGTGTTCCAATGCCAAAGTCATTGCTTCTGCTGGCGATATCTTTGAAGACGATCAGAACTTGCAATCATTCAGATCCATCACCAGAATTGGTTCCAAAATATGAAACAGAAAAGGGACGATTAAGCGGTTGACAACTTAGTCAATGAAATATGATCTAAGTATAGACCATTGTATATTTTTCATTTATTAATAAAATCCATCTGCATATTTCCTAAAATATTCCTACCAAACTAGTCCAAAATTATTGATCTCAATAGCCTTGTGGTTGATCACCTTTGTCTTTTGTGCAAGAATGTTGGCATCACAATCTTTCGGTCAAAGAATAAATTTGAGTGCAGAAAAATGCTTGCTGATTTCCTTGAGTATCAGAATTGACTTGATGCTCATGCTGCAAGGATTACACGTACAATCTGCAGGGCTGCGAATGTTGTTTTTGCTGAGGAATTCATTGATGAATTTCTGACGGTATATGATTGTAAGTCTAGAATAAACCATGAGACTGCAAGAACACACCAGGACTTCTGGATTCGTGCTGCACTGGCACGCAATGCTTGTGTTGGAAGTCTTGGTGTTTCTGATGAGGCCGTATCAAATTATGGATCTCATAGTGCTCCTGACATGCTTTTGGATCCAAATTACAGGTTAGTTATTGAGGACAAATACAACATTCATCTTGTTAACCTTGCAAAAGATGGGGAAATCAATCTCTCCCCTGTGGCTCAGTTTGATTAAACAACATTTGGGAAGAAGTTCTTGAATCTTTTCAAGATTTGGCGCATCAGACAAGAGAATATGACCATTTCTGGGACTCATGACAATGAACTCTGGAATTTTGTGGAGACTGCAATGGCATAGATTCCAAATGCAGGACTTACAACAAGTTCTGTCTACTATTCTTATAGCAGGTGAAATTGTTCCTGAAATTGATGCTCACTTTCAACCTTTCCTTAATACTGAATAAATGGGTGATACTGTCTCTTTTGGATTATCAGTTGATGGCTTTGACGACAGCAATTTCACAGGAGCCTTGTCAGCCAAAAAGCTTGATACAAAGAAAATTGAGGGAGTTCTCAGTGACATGAGAGATCAAGCTAGTTCAATAATTGGTCATCTTGCCAGTGTTGGAGAAGAACGAAGGGAAATGATTGAATTGCGCAGGAAAAAATCAAATTGCGCGAGGGAAGCCTTGAATTAAGCAGGAAAAAATGAAGTTATCGGTTCAGGTTGATGTGGCTAAGGCACTTGGTGATACTGAGGAGTTGAAGAGGTTAATGGCTGGGGCAAAAGCAATGGATTAAGTGATCTTAGCCATTAGCAAGACAAGCAGAGTTATCTAAGATTGCCAAACCTAAGAACATGATAAGTATGGTGAGTTAATGCATGTTTATTTTATAATTTATTCCTCTAACTGCCTTTCTTCTGCATTATAGAGGACATGAAGGGGGTTCCCAATGGTTGAATGACTCCCAATACCTAAATATCACGGCACATCATGTCATGAGTTTTGGTCCAGCCATGCTCTTGCACAGCAACCATGTCCTCAAACTCTTGTGCTGCTGCAGTTTCTCTCAAGGCAATATCATATGGTGAAAGAGGTGTGTTTGATTCAAGTGAGAAGGTTGGTTGGGAATGGTTGTCACACTGCCTTTGCTTGGCTAGCCAGAAACTAAAGCAAAAATTGTGCAACCTTGCAATTGCAACAATAATTTTTTTAATCTTCCTAACTTTGGTTTTCAATGGGCGCAAGAAAATCCCCTATTTGTTTATTATCAAGCCAAAAGCCATCTCAATCCTGATGCAAAGCTGGCTTGCATAAAAGTTAAACTTGTCCATTCGAGTGAGAACGTTTTGGCAGCAGCCTCACCGCAACAAATTGGAACAAGATGCTCTGTTGAAGTGTAAGCACAATCACCAATCACAAAATATAGACCAGGTAGATTCTCAATCATTTTTGATAGGCTACACATTTTCACTGCATCTCGATCGCCCATAACTCCAGGACCTGCAAAGCCAATGAAAGTAAATTGACAATGGTAATTGCATGCAGCATCTACCTTCACCCCATAAGTTTGATAATGACCAGAAAAGAAGGACTGCACATTCTTGACCTCCTTTTTAGATAGCGTTTGTGTCTGACAATGATACCCATCAATCACTCAAACATAATTCTTAAACCACACATTCCTGCTTATGGACTTGAATCCCAAAACAGCTTCACAGGCTTCATTTGCAGTCTGCGGGAATTTCATTCCCATTTGTTCACATACATTGATGCCATCAATGCATTTCCAGATACATCTGTAAACAGATGCTGCAGATATCCCAGTAAAGAACATGATATCTGTGTCGGTTCCTCCAGCAAGATATTGCAAACAACACCTCGAATACTTGCCATTGAGCTATTCACTTCAATGTGATTTCTTAGAAAAGAAAGAAGCTGATTAAATGCCTCCTTTGTGTATCAATTGAAACCCTTTCTGTCCCCATTCTTTTGGCAAAATGCTCTCAGTTAAGGCGTTGATCAAACAAAGATGCTTCAAGTTGTTTCTTTGCCTCTAAAAGAGATGTTAGGATAACAGAAGCAATGAGATGTGCTCCTAGTTGATGAAGTAAACAATGATGTAGTAGAAAATCATCAATTTGTTCTTCTATATCACTATCATCTGTGTCATCATTGTCATCAACCATGATGAGAGCAATTTGTTCTGCCAAAATTGGAAACTTGCTAGAGAAGTTTGAGGACAACTCTCGCGGAGGTTATGGGTCAAAAAATGTTTGCAAAAGGTGTCACATTTGGTGACGCTGATGACGGATTTGCGAATTCGCAACGCAATTCGCTTGTAACGGATCTCAGTGTCCACAGCAGTATCAATATCTCGAAAGTGCCTTAACCTTACTTAATTAGCCATAGGCATGTATCATATGACATACCGTAAAAGCAACAAAATTCGAATTGAGATAAGTCTGTGAATTACCAAATAGTAACCTGGATTAAGAATAATTTAGCCTTAAGCTCGAAATGTTCTAAGGCATTGATCTAATCCGTTTACTCGGGATCGGTAGTCCAACATAACATAAGCATGCAAATTTTTTTCTGCAATCCAGCCATTTTCAATATTTAATAATTTTCTTGCAACGTCTTTTTGACCAAATTTGTTCTTCGACTCCGAGCGACAACTCCTAATTGATTTCGGCATTAAGTGTTGGAATGTATGTAGGAGACTATTCATCCAAACCATTTTTGTTGGCATCTTGAAATTTCAATCGACGAAATCGCATTGCAATGTAAATTATTTCCCCCAGTGGCGGTAAATAAATCAAAATTTATGTCATACCTGGTATACGATGAGGAAGAAGATTAATCCATCCGTCACAACGATGACTGGAATTCAAAATGCTCTTCCATCTCCTCCACCTCCACCTCCACCTCCACCAAGTATCTCTCCTCTTAACTCTCCAGGTGCAAAATTTCAGGAAAAGGACTCTCGACAAAGGGGGAGTGGAAAGTTTCTCGGTTTGCCACGGCCAACAGGTGACGTCTTTAATTCGAAACGTAGATTATTTCATCGATTGAGCGATAAATCAATTCAAAAACATGAAAATGATGATCAGAAAGCATTAAGTAGTCCGAAATTCAGAAAAGAAGGAGAAGAAAATATCGACACTCAAGACGAAGACCCAGTTATTGCCCTCTTCGAAGCGAGAAATAAGCAAAGAGTTAGGTTCTGTCTCGAAAATAATGATGAAACGAGCAAGTATGATGCTGAGACACCGACAGCTCTAGTTAAGGAATCGAAGGATATTCTTGGCAACAACGATGATATTGCGCAAAGCCAGCAATTCAATATAAAGTCATTCATGGGACGCATTTTATTCAATAAAGCTGTAGGTGGAGAGGCCATTGAAGACTGTGAGAACTCCCCGATTGTTTGGGAAAGTAATGAAGTTGAAGAGGAAAGCCCAGAAATACTGCATACAAAGACATCGATAAACCATAGATCATTCAAGGTGTGCTTTGAAGAAAACCCAGAAGTCCGAGCGAAAGCCGTTGCTCTTTTAGAGAAAGCAAGAAAAGCACAATATTCTCACCACAAATACCGACATGCAGTTAAGTGTTACGTGAGAGCTAATAACATACTATCAGAAGCCAAATACCCCGATGACCACCCTTTAATGCTCAAAACTCTAAGTATGCTCAAACAGGCCCATCATGTATTGAGTTGCTTTGATAATTCTGCAAAGATAGTGAAAATGGGTATAAAATACGAGGACCAAAATGACTACATCCGAGCCTTGAAAATGTATACGATTGCTTATCGCATGCGCCGTGATCAGATCAGCAGAACACACCCTAGTTTGGCTGTGCTGCTCAACATCTTGGGTAGTATTCAAGTGAAACGTGGGGAGCTAAAAGAGGCAATGAAAATTTATGAACTTGCCTTGCGAGACGTACCAGTTGTTTCAGATGACGACGATGAATACCCACCAGCACTTTTTCAGTCAAGAGACCTAGCACGAGCAGTTACGTTTCGGGAAATGGGAGTCATTTTTGAGATGTGGGGTGATACAGCAAAAGCCCTTAAGTTATATCATAAAAGTCTAAACTGCCTATCCACTGTTCGCGGAAATATGGAAGCGAAGAATGTAATTAAAGATGATAAGATTCGTACTACATCTTCGAAAACTGAAAATGTATCAAGTCAGCTGGTTACAATTCAACTAAGAAAATCTTTTCCATCGTACACACAATCAGAGAACATTCATAACGGAAGTGAGAAAGGAGAAATGGAGGTATTTTTTTCAGACCGATTGTCTAAAAAAATGCACCGACACGATGATTTCGAGATGTATGATTCATTCTTTGCCGATGTGAACGAAACAGTGAAATACTCAAGACAAGAATAAACCTTTGCCATCATCAGATAAATCATCTTTTGCTGATGTTGAAGTAGCGTTAACATTTCACCAAATTGCGCAGCTTCATAAAAAGAACGGACACTATGGACGAGCCTTGGATGCATATAGGGCATCTCTTAGAGGCATGAAGTTTGCTCTTGGAGAAATTCATCCAAACGTTGCTGCTATTCTAGGAAACATTGGAAATCTCCAAAAAGAGATGGGCGATTTGGATGCTGCTTACTCAACGTATCAAGATGTCTTGGGAATAGAAGTTCACCGCCTTGGTGTATCTCATCCTGAAGTGGCAATATCATTACACAATGTTGCAACGATTGAGGCGGGAAGGGGGAACTATAATCAGGCTCTCATGATTTATCAGAAAGTTATCAGCCTACAGAGACGGCTTTTGGTGATGAACATCTATCTGTTGCTACAACCTCTGCGTGCATGGGCGAGGTTTATGAACGAATGGGGGATATTGGACTTGCAATTGATTGTTACGAAGAGACACTAAGATCTAAAATCGCTGTACTAGGTAGACATGACCTTCAAGTAGCGCGGGTGTTGCATAAACTTGGAAAAATGTCGTTATTACGGAAGGAATACAATGTCGCTGACTCTTACACTGCGCGAGCTGTGTTGATTTACCGTTTGCACAAGGTTCGAGATGACCATGAATGGCTTGTTGACGCGGAGCGTGATCGAGCAGACATTGATGCTGCGCTTGCCCTAGGAGATCGCAATTACTATGAAATCTAGTATTTTGAATGCATTCTTCGTTAGAAAGGCCCCCAAATAGACTAGTTTCAAGTTAAATTTGTATTGTTGTTTAGAATCGTGATTGAGAGATAGTTAAGGCGCAGATAGAAAGCGCGCACGTCGAGTTTGTTACTTTCTTAGGAAAATATGTTAAACGTCTAATTTTGAAAATTGAGAATTATGAACATAATTATTCATTTCTGAGGCAAGGCTACACCACTCTCCCCGAATAATTCCTCTCTAACAGAGGTGTTCTAGGTTGACGTTAGGATTCACTGCACATTGTACCGAATGAAAACTTCAAGAATTCCAGAACTTGATGAAAAGGCAACACTTGTACAAACCATCTCTGTCTCCGAGGACATCTGTTTTGGTCAATAGTGCAACTAGTTAGGATGAATATGTCCTTCTCAAGGAAAAAGGCAATAAAAGTGCGTAAAAACTTGCCTAATAATCCGTTTCTAAACCACAGGTCTAGTGGCAGCCAGCTGTGTCTACCACAGGCAACGCATGAAAAGCTATTACAAAGATCGAAAATTTAGATGTTTTCTTGGATTAAATGATTATAAATTCATGATTGGGCTTGTAATGTCCTGCTTTTGTTTTAACTTTTTATAAATTGTGACTCAAATGGTTTGTGGGATCACACCAGAACTTTCATGAGGACCCTATTTTGTTCTGCTTTACTCCATCACATTTTGCAACAATCTATCCCAGGTGATGGTGCAATTATATGAGCCTCATGATTCATAATGGCATTCCTTAATTGGTTAGATATATTCCCTTAATTCATGGTTGAAGCTATTAGTAACTTATTTTAGCAAGAAGAATAAATCCCAAGAAAAAAGTTTTAGTTCAAACGGGCGTATAAATTCCACGAGGTGGAATTCAAACAATATTGTATTTTTTTCGACGGTGTACTGTACCTTGTGAACCCGGCTCTGATTACTTTGTGAATCGGTCCTGCACTGATTGCACTTTCATTGAATCTTTAGTATTGCCTCCAAATCACAACTAATCTGAAAGTAACTCGGTGTCATACGGGTTCTGATGTACCTG
>CAAAJI010000086.1:162041-192284 GCA_900642245.1 Fragilaria radians | reverse complement strand
AAGAAATTAATCGTCTACGTCAGGAGGGTCATGATATTTCTGCTGCAGTTGCATCACGTACGGATGAGCCAAAGTGGGCTCATATTTGTCTGAAACATTTGCAGTTGTCCGATGGTACTACACTCCATGAATGCTTTGAAGATCGGATTGTAATTGATTGTATGCATGATAAGCAATATCATTTAAAGCGACTACAAGGAATGACAGGAATAAAATATGATGAAATGTGTTTCTTTGATAATGAACATTGGAATATTACATGTGTACAGAAACTTGGTGTTCCATCTTTCTTCACGCCTCACGGAATGACACGAAGCGCGTGGACCACTGCACTTAAATATTTCAACATGCAGGATTATTGATTCTTATTCGCTGCATCCTAATCAAGAGTTTATCTGTATTTTTTTTAATCTAAGCATTGTTTATAGAAGTTTTTCATGGCAATAAAAGTGTCCTACAATATTGTTAATTATCAATCCTTGATGCGTTCCGAATGGTTTTTCTTTATTTGATAAGAAAGAACGCGAAAGTCACAGCGCAGAATTCTTATTAAAGTGTAGAAGTCAATTGCAATTTAGTACGCACACCTCACATACAGATACCACTACAACAACTACTATCGCTGTCGCATTCAATTCCTTCTGCTAAGCACCTACTGGTAGGAGGTGCAGTCGGGCTTCCCGTAGTTTGAATAGGTAAATCGTCACAAACAAAGCTCCCATCTGTGTTGATGCACTTTTGGTCCTTGCTGCAAGTATGAGTCCCTTGGGAGCATTCATCTGTATCATAGCAGGCTGCATTTGGTCGACCATTTGCCTTCCGTGATGTTCGATATCCCTCTCGGCATAAACATCCGTACGTTACGTTATCTTCTAACAAAGCACAGTACTGAGTCGTAGAGCATCGATTACCACACATTTCTTGCGGATCTTTAGGAGGTTGGTAGCAACCCTTTATCTCATCATCAAATATATATCCATCAATACACACACAGTGAAACTTCCCTCTGCCTAGATTCACGCAAGTACTATGTAGATCTGGGCACATTTCATCAGAATTTTTGCAAGGGTCCGATAGTATACAGGATGTCACTCCGTGTTCGTCAAAGGTTGTGCCATTGGCCCATCCTTCTTTTGCACGACAACCACATTGGTATGTACCCTCATGATCTACGCAATAAGCCCCGTCAAAAGTGCACGTATGAAGTCCCCTGGCGCATTCATCGATATCTATACAATCGCGACCTTCATAACCATGATTACAAATGCATCTTCCGGCGATACAACTTGACCGATCTTTAGGACAAAATTTGCACCCCTCATTTGTGAGGTTCGAGAATATTGGAGTACCTGATGGCATTTGGAGTGGGCTTAACGTTTTCTTCGGGATGACGGGCGTCATTGTATCAAATGATTCAAAAGGGCTCTGGGAAACTAGAGGAGCTTTTGAAGGTTTTTGCATTGGTGTGCTATTAGTTGGGAAGACTGTCACCAAATCAGGAGCATAAGAAGGCATATTTTGGGGTGAAGGTTGAAGAGTGTTTAAACACACATAACTTCCTGGTATGTTTACACACACATCAGACTTCTTACAATTATGAATACTTTCAAGACACTCGTCAATGTCAGAGCAGCCACTTGATGAACCCTGGAATCCTTCATTGCAGACACATTCATACTCGCTCGTGTCAGACTGAAACGCGCATCTTTCAAAAGAGCCATCACATTGTCTCAGGCAAAGCATAAGGCTATTCCGAGATCTCGTAATGTTCAACGTTATGTTTTCAATGCACTCAGGAGAAGATTCAGAACAAGTACAATTAAATGTTCCTGGTCCTGTATTACTGCAAATGCTGCTTGGATGTATACAGGGAGATTTTGCTTCCTTGCATGGGTCAATGGCATGGCATGATGTTACACCATGCATATCAAAGGTTGTACCATTTTTCCATCCGTCTAATGTTCTACAGCCGCATTCATAAGTTCCATCCAGATCAACGCAATAAGATCCTTCGAATGTACACGTATGTAGTCCTAAACTACATTCATCAATATCGAGGCAAAGTGGGCCATCGTACCCAGGGAGACAGACACATTTTCCTGCTTGACAAGTTGAGCGTCCTACCGGGCAGAATCTACAATTATCTTCAATAATCTCTCCAATTTTCTTCTTTTTTGAAAGTTGAGTCGTCATTTCAAGCAGGGAGCTACAATAAAATAAGTGTGAAAAGATTTTTGCACCCTTACATCCAAATTCAAATATAGACTTACCCCTTGGGATGAACAATTTCATTACTAAACACTCTGACAACTGATTTTTGGCAAACTTTACGACTGCTATGCTTCTCTGTGGGACGACTTGTGACGATAACAGGAGGAATTGTCGGAGCCACGGACGGAGTAATACTTTTGCTGGGCTCCAGAGATGGAAAAGTACTTGGTTGCAATGAGGGGTATAAGCTTGGTGATTGTGATGGAGACAAACTTGGAATCGTAGATGGCGATTCAGTTGGATCGGGACAGAATGATGAAACATAAACTCTACTAGAAACTGACGCACAATCATTAAAGTAACCAAGCAATTTCCAATTGGCACGAGTACTGTTTGGCTCACCATTACATAGGTATGGCTTTTTATATCCACTATCGAATACTGCAAAATGGTAGGGATTGCTAGTTGTCATCATGGCTGTACCACAAGTGATATAGAACCAAGGTTTCAATCCAGATTTTGGTGTCGAACTTCCCGTGCACGCAATTCCCCCCGTTGGGACTTGACATGGAGAATTTCCTACAGTAGCACCGAAAGAAGTACTGTTTATCCACAAGCTAATGGATTGCCCAACTGGAAGCTCGCTCAAAACATCTACATCCTCAAATGTCTCATCTCGTAAACTCATTCCAGCACTCTCCATGTTTTCAAAACGATCAATGATGGCGTACTTCCTGTTGTAATAGGTTTCAGTTTGCCGAAGCCTTCCTAAGAAGTTGACATCCCAAACTGTGCCATCACGATTTTTGCTTGTGAGACCATACCACAATCGAGATTTACCTCGATAAAACGCTTTTGGATACTCAGGATTTGTTCCATGTACAAAAGTGATCGCAAGTTGGTCTTCCACTTTTGTTGAAGGTTGGATATACTTCACAGCAATTACATCTCCAGCCTGAAATTGAGCATTCAAGACATCTGCAGTTACATTCGAATGGAAGTATGCGCTTGTTTTAGCCCAGCAGAAGTGGATGATATATTCTGTCACAAAAGCAAAACCAGTGCGAGTGTTGACCATCAAGACACCTTCAAAGGCCTTTCCTAGATTAGGAGCATTCAATTTGATGGGTGCTTGTAAGTTACAAAGGTCCATTTTAACGGTGTAACTCAGCTTGTAGTTAATATAGTGCGATGTAGCCTGAGCATTTGGCCCCCCAGATGATACGACAAATATGAAGGGATACTGATTTGGATTCGAGGAATTACAAGGAACATTAGCGACAATGTTATCAGAGTCGACAACAGAAATCTTACTGGGATCAACGCAAACATTTAAGTCATAGTTCTCCACAGGTGTAGGAAGATTTTGAACAAACGTCGTAAAGCCTCCAGTCGTATCAAGGTTACGAAGCTGCGTTGCTGTACCACCAAAGTTCCCCATTGGAAAGTGAAGTTTCAGTTTACCTGTTAGGTCGGCAATCATCATATCTCGAAAGTTGCTAGACCTAAGGCCTGACCAGGGTACGTCAAAAAAGTTGTAGATGTCGGTACTACTTTGTCCAAAATGATGCATAACCATGTCATACTCAATGATGCCCCTGCCACAATCACGGTATCTTGTATAGTACAGAATTGCAGAGTCATGCGGAGTTGGAACATGTGCTTGCATTCCCCAATTGACTGTTGAACAACTATTTCCAGTGCAATCAATAGCTAATTTCGGAGAATAGAACGGAGGAGGCATTCTGCAATCAATCATGTATATAATGAGATAACTGGTTTACAAATAAGTAGATAACGTAAAAAAATTAACATAACTTACCCGGTATCCTTTGTGTAAGGCCCGGATTGATGAATAAAATTAGGATTTGTATTTGTATTGAGATCTCCATTCACAGCAACCATTTGAGGAACTAAATCATTCCAAAATGATTTTGCATTATCTTCATTGGCCACTACTTCACCTGCTTTTACTATCAAAGAGGAAATGTGACCTCCTTTTCCGATTCGAAGCGTCCATGTCCGATTTTCATTTTCATCAGAATGAATCATGTCGATCTCAAACACATCCGGTTCATAAGTTGCTTGCAATGAATGCCATTTCGATGTCGACATAGTAGAAGAATAAGATGCACTGAAACTCGTCGACGATCCAGCACCAGGACACTTTGTGCTGGTTGGACGAAAAATTGCACTGGCAAGTGCTTCATCTAGTTGATCGGCTTTGGCCAATTGAACGAACGCAAATAAAGTGAATAAGAATATCATTTGAGAAAACAATGTTGAATGTCAATTTGGTTTATCGGGCCTTTCCCCGTTGTGTTGAGGTATTCTGTTCCTTTGTATTTCGACGATTTGTTATGACCAATGTCGAATGTTTCGTGATAACTGTTGCTAAGTAAAATTGCCTATACAAATAGGGTCTGCGTTAGCGATAGTAACATAGAGACAAAACAAAGAGCAGAAAACGGTTTGAAAAAGTCATGTGTTTGTTTATGTTTATGAAAAACTACATTCATAAATGGATCCTGTGCTATTATTAGTGGTTGTCAAGTTGGCAGGCAGGAACTAATTATAATTTTTACTTTTTCCTGCCAAACTTCCTGCCGACCAATCAGAATTGACCAATTTGATACCCCCAATTCAACTGTAAAGCATAGTAACAGCAAATTGCCCAGATATTCGCAACAAAGGAATTACATTCCAAAAATGGAGAAGACTATAAATCACTACCTTTTTTGAAGCGCAACAAACCGCAATCCTTTGAGGAACTGTAGTTTATTGTCAAGAGTCTTACAGTGGAAAAAAGTACCTACCTGCCAAAGTTGCTGCCCCGATTTAGGTCCTTTTTGTGGGGAAAATTTCCAACCAATAGGAGTGCAGGAATCCAAAGAAAATAAAAAGTACCTGCCTGCCAAAGAAAAAAACGTTCCTGTCTACCAAGTTGACAACCACTATTATTATTATTATTAATTAGTGGATAGCGCTAGCACAGTGTTATTGTGTCAACACAAAATTTGTAGGTGGATTCTTTCCTAATGTTATCGCAACTTGTTTTGCTTGATGTTGGCGCTTAGAAATAAGGTAAACTTTTTCCAAAAAGTCATGGGTTCATGAAGAAACAAATTCATGATTGGATTCTTCGCCAGTGCTTTAGCTAGTTGCTAGCGCTAAATTTGTGACAAAGATAGTAATTCAGTGGAAACAAAAGAAAAACCACAAACTTGAACCTATTTAGTAATTTCCGATTTATCTCTCCATGCGGCAAAACTTGCCTGATTACGTTTCATCTCAAACTTTGCGATTGTCCTTGTAATGAGCGTGTGAAGAAGTCACCAGGCAGATAATTCAGGTCTTTGCTCTTTTTTCTTTTTTTTGCTTACTTCATTTGACATAAAATATTACCATCTCCTAACAATGTTGTCTATCACCAAATAAATCCTGAATGAGTTTATCTGATTAATATCTGTATCAACTATTTAATCATGAATGACTTGCGGATTCGTATCTCTCTTCTAGTGTAATTCCACAGTTTCTTTAGCTTTAGTATAAAATCTATTATTGAACCATCATCTTCAAAATCATTATCCTTTTGATTGTTGGGATCCACTTTTTCACACCAGCCTGCATAAGTCACCATTTCTTGATTTGATGGTATGCGTTATCTTCATGTTTGGCATCCTGTACACCTCACACTCACAAGCATGGCTTTGTGGGTATCCAACAAACATACACATAGTACCTCGATCCTTCAATTTTCCTTTAGCTAAGTTGGGGGGCTTCATCATTTGGCCCATCACCGGAATCCTTCTTGCATTTGCATTGGAAAGTCATGTGACCAATTTTGCTACCGTTGTACCTTGCCTCTTTAAATCGAGATGTAAACAAACCATGTAATTCCTTTGCCTTGCTCTATGTGTTTGCTCAATAATTGAATCAATCCTTCACGTAATTCAATGGCTGAATTGTTTTCCAGTTCTCTTTTCCAGAAGTAACAATCTGTTATTCATTATCAATGGTTAGATTGCTAAGCACATGCATTGTAAACTGATCATCAGTCATTACTGATCCCATGGCTTCTACCTCCATCCTTAGCTCTTCAAGAATAGTAGTCCAGGCATCAGGGTCTTCATTCCTGTTTCATGGGCTCTGTCTAAAGAACCTCTCTGTTTTTACAAGTGAAGGAGCAGAGTTTGGATTATACTTATTCTTCAATCTTTCCCAGGCCATTGCTACATCTCCTCTTGTTTTTGCATCTTTTCACCATATTGAATGCTACTTTACTCCTACTTGTCATTACATAAATGGATAAAGTCAACTCAGTGTACACTTATTTGCTTAAATCAAAGATCTTCATCATTGTCTTTGTTTGTTATCTCATTGATTTTATCATTTGTCTTTGGGATTGTAAGCATAGCAAGTAAGATATCCTTAAAACCTGATTTTCTTAAATTAGTCAAGAACTTCTCACTTCATTTCAACCATTCTTCCTTCTTTCCCAACACTCTGGTAGAGCTGATATCATTCATTCTCAAACTAGGCTTAAGCTTATAGTATATTGTATTCAAATGTTAGATGACAACTTAGCTCAAAAAAGGTTTCTCACTTCCTAATGTGTAAATTGCCAGTCCCATCTTTTGGATCACTTCTCAAATTAGTGATCGGTGCGTTAACCTTAAATTGCCATTTCTATGGTACCACCATGCTGTGATATTACCTTCATCAAATCTCAGTTGCTTGATGGCTTTGTTGGATTTTTGAAGTAACCAATACTTATTCTCTTTGCAAGGCTTCTTAATGATACACTGTGGTTAGTGGCATGCAAAAGGCAAAGTAATCTTTTGTGTAACCAGGTACTTGTTCATGCAATGTCCCTTCACTTCTTTTCGTCCAGATTGGTGACGTGCTATTTTCGAAACCCATAACCCTACTATGAATTTGGGACCATGTCTCAAGTCCCCCTTGGCCACGATTAGAAGACCGATTAAGATTCACATCATCATTATACATGAAGCGAAGTCGAAGATTCAATTGTTTTCTCAAATGATATTCTTATTCACTATATTTGCGTTCGTTAAATTTGCCAAAGCCGACCAACTTGATGAAGCAATTGCCAGTGCAATTTTTCGTCCAACCAGCACAAAGTGTACTGGGGCTGGATCGTCGACGAGTTTCAGCGCATCTTATTCTTCTACTATGTCGACATCGAAATGGCATTCATTACAAGAAACTTATGAACCGGATGTGTTTGAGATCGATATGATTCATTCTGATGAAAATGAAAATCGGACATGGGCTCTTCGAATCGGAAAAGGAGGTCACATTTCCTCTTTGATAGTAAAAGCAGGAGAGGTAGTAGCCAATGAAGAGCATTCATCGTCATTTTGGAATGATTTAGTTCCTCAGATGATTGCTGTGAATGGAGCTCTCAATACAAATACAAATCCTAATTTTATTCATCAGGCAGGGCCTTACACAAAGGACACTGGGTAAGTTACGCTGTATTCTTTGCATATATCACCTTACTTGCAAATGTAGCTATCTCATAGCAAACGTGATCGGTTGCAGTATGCCTCCTCCGTTCTATTCTCCGAAATTAGCTCTTGATTGCTCTGGAAATAGTTGTTCAACAGTCAATTGGGGAATGCAAGCTCATGTTCCAACTCCGCATGACTCTGCAATTCTGTATTACACAAGATACCGTGATTGTGGCAGTGGTATCATTGAGTATGACATGGTTATGCATCATTTTGGACAAAATAGTACCGACATCTACGACTATTTAGACGTTCCTTGGACAGCCCTCAGGACTAGTACATATCGAGATATGATGATTGCCGACCAAACAGGAAAACTTATTCATCAATATCCGTTGTTGAACTTTGGTGTCGCAACAACTCAGATTCGTGATCTGGACACAACCGGAGGCTTTACAACATTTGTTCAAAATCTTCCTACACCTGTGGAGAACTATGACTTGAATGTATGCGTTGATCCCAGTAAGATTTCTATTGTTCCCTCTGATAACATTGTCGCTAATGTTCCTTGCAATTCCTCGGATCCAAATCAGTATCCCTTCACATTTGTCGTATCATCTGGGGGGCCAAATGCTCAGGCCACAATGCACTACATTGACTACAAGCTGAGCTATACCGTTAAAATGGACCTTTGCAATTTGCAAGCACCCATCACAATAAGTGCTCCTAATCTAGGAAAGGCCTTTGAAGGTGTCTTGATGGTCAACACACGCACTGGCTTTGCGTTTGTGACGGAATATATCATTCATTTCTGCTGGGCTAAAGCAAATTCTTACTTCCATTCGAATGTAACTGCAGATGTCTTGAATGCTCAATTTCAGGCCGGAGATGTAATCGCTGTGAAGTATATCCAACCTACAACAAGAGTTGAAGACCAACTTGCTATGACTTTTGTTCACGGTACAAATCCTGAGTATCCCAACTCTTTTTATCGAGGCAAGTCTAGATTGTGGTATGGACTCACCAATAAAATTCGCGATGGCACTGTTTGGGACGTAAACCTAATAGGTAGGCTTCGGCAAACTGAAACCTACTACAACCGGAAGTATATCATTATAGATCAACTTGGAAACATGGAATATTCTGGTATAGATTTTCGAGATGAGACTTTCGAGGATGTGGATGCAATAAATGAGCTTCCTCCTGGCCAATCGATTAGTTTATGGATGAACAGTACTTCCTTCGGGGCTTCCATCGGAAATTCGACTTGTCAGAATCCATCAGCAGCAGTTGCATGTACGGGAAGCTCAACGCCTAAAATGGGATTCAAACCATGGTTCTATATCATTTGTGGTGCAAATACAATCACATCCAGCGATCCTTACCATTTTTCAGTTTTTATTAACGAATTCAAGAAGCCATACTTATGTAACGGTGAACCAAACAGTACTCGCGCTGTTTGGAAAATACTTGGCTACTTCAGTGATTGCAGTTCCATATCAAGCAAAGTCTATGTGTCCTCATTTTGTCCCAATTCCAGTGAAACAGAAGGGGCACAACCAACTTATGCAGCATCTGACAATCCTAGCCAATCACCTTCTTCAAATCCAAGTTTGATTCCATCAGATATTCCTAGCCTGATGCTGTCCGAATCACCAAGTGCGAATAATGTTTCCCTAAATCCAAGCATTTCTTCCTCTGACACAAGTGTTGAACCAAGTCTTGGAGCTTCTGCATTTCCAAATCATTTGAACATTTCCTTCCTTCTCTTTTTTGTAGCTTTGTTCATCTTTTTCCTATTATGACCCACGAATGACCCATTGGTCATTTCTCACTTCAGTTGTTACGTCCCTGATTGAGAGTACTTAATGATACTGACATTGAGAATTGATGGTCACTTGAGGCTTGTTGTCTCTGTTATTGTCCTGTCCAACTTGCTAAAATGCAATTCCTTGTACCTCTCAAGATCACCAGGGGGAGAAATGTCATGTCATCTCTTTGATTTCATGAGGCTTTACCTTAGTTCTTTTGACAATTTTCACAAGAGTGCTGAACTGTTTGTTTACCTTCATCTGATTAACCTCAGAATCTATGGTTCTATAAAAATTAAAATAGCAAACTTATTGCCGTGAATTTTTGGATTATACAAAAGACCACGTGTGCAAATGCGCATTTTGCTCTTGGCAAGCAGCCTTTAGGAGCTGATAGCATTTGAACAAAGGATGTTCTACCTTGCAAGAAAGGTTCTATGAAACAATGACCTATGCATGATTGTGTCAGACAATATTGCATCCTTTTATCCTGGTTGGAATATCTCTGTGGTGGATTGGTATATTGGTGTTTCAAGTGTATTTATTCCTATACATTATCTTATCAATGGAATAGCATGCGAAGTTTGACCACAAGTTGGTGAAAGAATCTATATCCCATTAATTGAGTACCAATGTTAAGTCTTAGTATCAGAGCTTAGCAAATATAATTTGTAATAACTAGAAAACATTCAGGAACATTAAAGTTCAGGATATGCTCAAGAAAAAGAAGTGACTGCAATTGCTGCATACCATGTATCGGATGGTATTGACCAGTGTCGTGTTGGATTCTTGCAGCGCCACTTTGTTGCCCATGCCAAAAACATTCGATGGCGTGTTGGCACAAGTAACAGAGATATATTCTGCTGGGAGTGAAAGTCCAATCAAGCAAAAGAAGTACCGCCATCAGTAAAACCACCACCACCTTCTTGTCCAAGATTGCAAAACGAGAGGAGGAAAGTGAAGAAGAAATGGCGCTCCTTACCCGTTTGGGTGGCAACAATGAAAGCTTTGTGTCATATAATGATCCAGGTACATCTAGTGTAGCATCAACAACATTGAAGGATGATAGAAATATGTCCACTGCAGTCACTGAAATTGACAACAGCAATGTGACACCATCCAGGCATAGTAACAGACATCACATCATGGAGGCAAAGACGTCAGCACAGAAAGAAGTGACGCCAGTAAAGAAGGCAACTACGTCTAAGAAGATGTAATAGACTTTTGGTGGTCATAAAGTAGTAAACCTATCACATTCCTTGTGTCTCATAGTATATTCTACTTTCTCTTGTTCAGATGCTGCCGTCCTCATCTTCACTACTCTCCTCCTTGTTGTGTTCTGCTTCATTGTTAAGAACAGCAACTGGCAGAAACCAAGAATACTGGCCATGCCTCCATGCATTCCATATCATTTGTGCTGGCAGGTTGTTCATAGCAGTCCGAACTCATGCAACAATGTGCTCTCTTTTAGGTGGAGACATTGTACCATTTGCTAGACCTTCTGTAATCATCCAATCCTCCCACTGTTGTCTAACACGGTCCTTGAATGGCTTGTTGATGCCAATGTCAACAGGTTGGCACAAGGAAGTACACCCCCCTGGGATGTGCTCAACCTCAACCCCGATATCTTGAATTTTTCTAACTACGGATGCCATCATGTGACAGCGATATGAATCCAAGAACAAAATTGGAATGATACCAGCTGGCACCATCTGGACGTACGGGCAAAGCACCATGTCCACCCACATCAGCATTGCTTCCTCATCCATCCATGCGTTTGGCTGACACAAATAAATCATATCATCTTTGAACACTGGAAGTTCGCATTGCACAATACATCCATTTCAAGCACCCTTGAAATGAGCATTGGCTTGAGAATCTTGCCAGAAGAAGTGACAGTCATGGCAAATGTGGCACGCTTAGCGTCATTTGTTGACTTCCAAATATGGACGGTGTGCCTTCCTACAACTTCAATGGTTTTCCTAGCATTGTAAGTGAACGGCATTGGTGTCTGATCCATGTTGAGAATAAAATCTTTATGGCAGATGCCTTGTTGTACTGAAACCTTTGGACGTGCAACATTCTGAATGTAATCTAATGCCTCTGCAGCAACCTCAGCAGGGGCACGTTGCGATTCATGTGTCCCAAGATGAAACACAAGCCCCTGACTTTGGATAAACCTTTGGGCTGAGTGATTTCTTGCATGCTTTGATTTGACCCTAAATTCATCAGAAAGCTGAGAGGCTTTTGTCACCACCATGGAAACTGTCACTGCCATTCCTTTTTTGTGATGCTCAAAGATAAATTGCAATAATTCTTGCTTGTTTTGTGTTAAACATGAAATCCCTTCCACTGTGAATGCTTTTTGCCTTGATGTTGTTCTTCTTTGCTTCAAGCATTGCATCAATTGATTTCTTCCATGCCCAATGCATGCCAGAAGTAATGTTGAGGTCTTCACAAGCTTCAGAACGTGTCATTCCATGCTGCTCTATCAGATGTGCCACAGACCAAATGATTGATGCTTTTTCCTGGATAGTGTACCCTTTTCTTTGTTGCCTCTGCGCATCAGCATTGTTTGTGGGCTCACCACCACCACAACCATCATCTTAATTGTCTGAAGTCATGATGGATTGCTCAATAGCATGTGTTGAACAAAGAAGCAAAAGATTTATGATCAAGAAGAGTGAGTGCGCCCGTTCCTTTGTTTTACAAGGTACTACGGTAGGCGTTGACTAGTCTTACTGTAGGGAATCTTGTACATCCAAAAAAATATTTTTTTCGGGGATTAAGAGATTTCAGAAGTGATTCATGTACATTCCCCATCCCTTAAACGACGCAAATTACGGTAGATGGACTTTTGAATCATTCAAAAGTAAGGTTACAGGGTAGGATGTAGGTAGGTATTGCATTATATAAAATCCTTGATATATGCAAGTGTCATGAACCTTGAAAGCAACAATATATTAGCACCCTTTAATCCAACCTGCTCGCAGGCACGAGATGTTGCATTACAACTCTTAGATTTACAGAAGGATGATATATTGTTTGATTTAGGTTGTGGTGATGGTACATTATTGGAGGATGCATGTCGATTGATTCCTGGTTTGTCATGTGTGGGTATTGAAATGGATCCCATCCATTTCCAACGAGCATGTCAACAACTACAACAACGACAACGCCCAGAACAGGAACAACAACAATTACAAGAGGATCCCTTTCGGAATATTGATCTACGTGAGGGAGATGCCTTAAATGTTGAAATATATAACAAAGTTGGTTGTTTGTCACTAACTGAAGATGCAACGGCAATATTTCTTTATCTGTTACCGAAGGGTTTGATAAAGATCCGACCCATCCTAGAGACTATTTGGATGAACCGTAGGAAAGAAAAGATTACCAGCAAGCCTTTCAGGATTGTTTCGTATATGTTCCGTATACCCGATTGGGAGGAACCTACTAGAATTAATCGAGAAACAAAGGGTGAATGTCCACTTTATCTGTATGAATTGTATCCCATGTGACGAATGCCAAAAACATCATCCTTGGTAACTCTAGATTAGATTCTTTTTGTTTTCAATAAGAGTTCTTTCTATAAGGGAGTTTGTATTGTGTATTGTAGACGAAGAGACTTTGCAGGAAACTATCCTTTCTCGTCATATGTGATCTTTCCTGAAGACAATCCAAGTATTCAGACTACGTAATGAAAATTACAGTTAACTATACCAATCGAATAAAGTTTTGTGTATTGCTAACTTAACCTTTTTCTCGACAAGAATACCGGCCACTCTCGTACTTCATCCTACACATCTTCCCTACGACAATTGATTATTTGTGTCTTATCAAGTTTCTCTCATCTTATTCTGGCTTTGCACCTGCCACAGAAACTAAGTTAATACAATATCGATTTCCCTTCTTATCAGGAATGTTGTGACCTAAATGAGTTCCTGTACTACTGACACATTCTCCATCGGATAGGCATCGTACCGTCTCCCAATGACATTCCTCATCACGGAAACTGGGCCATCCATGAGACGCACTCTCCTTTAGAAATTCATCCATACTACGTCCCTTGGGTGCTGTAAACAAAAGTTTACCCGTCACACTATCATAAAAGTCAATAGGTGTCTCTGGATCCTCTCGATTTTTAATTTCTTGAAGGAATGTAGTCGTAGACCAATAACCTTTTGGATGGATACAACGTAATATCACTGTTAGTAAACCAATCCACATGATCCAAATTGTCACAACACACAATAACAACAACATTAAGGAAACGAACCAAGCTACAATCATTACTACTGACTTACCAGCATATTCTGCATAATGTCGATTAAAGTTACAGATACGATCTGCCACATCATAATCACAAGACCATCGTAATTCCTTCATTACTGGCTTGTCCGATGTACCGTGTTTCTTCGGAGCCATAACATCATCGGGTGCAATCACTGGTAACTTTTGCGTTGACATATTCATAATGGTAGTACTCCTTACACAGGCTGCGTTCCTTGTCGTTGCGGGGATAGAAAAACTTTGTACAGACCGAGAAAGGAAACAGAGAAGAACCAGGGATTGATTCAATTTCATAACTAGAGTTATTTGACGACTACTAAAATTTGTTACCTAAGAACGACTTGGATAATTGAAAATGATTCAATCTTGGACTCCACGCATGCATGTCGTGATCCGCTACTGTACTGTACTTACGGTATCAACAAACCAGTTTTCGTCCGATATCTTTACCACCGTCAGAGAAATCAGAGTCATTCAAGACTTCATCAAAGGAAATTATAAATTTTTCTAATAAAAGTTCCTCTCCATGGAAAAACAAAGAGGAAAATCGACGAATTATAATATCCCAACGGTAGACATTGAAACGAATCTAGAGCCAAATTGAGCTCCCTTTCCTAAATCAAAAACGTGCCATTGATGCTGAGATATGAATTTAAAAAGGCAACTAATATATATATAGCAATCCAATGAGATGCTTTGAATCAAGAATAATTTATATTGTGTATTCGTCTGATGCAGAACTTTGAGGGGGGGAATGGAAAATATGACAAATTTGATAAGCCTAAAGGGATAGTTCAAGTAGAGGAGACAAACAACAAGTATTGGCAAATATGTGGTACTTGCGAAGAGAAATTTGATACTACTTGCCATTGCCAAATATCGTATTTGCTGTGTTTGTACTTATTAAGGTCCTCTCTAATGATAGTGATGTAAAGCATCAAAGGCTGTAATATGTCAAAGTCCTGAGTGACGATGAATCAATGGGAATCTGAAACATATAGTGCGTATTTTTGGGAGCATGATGGAGCTATGCTATGTTGATGTAAAAGGGACACACTAGAAATAAACGGATCTGAAAGAACTGTTAAGGGAAATGGATGTAGAATGCCAAACAAAGATAAATGCTAGCTTCTAAATGAAGACCACGAAAAATTATATGGTATGGTGTCACAGTGGGATATTGCCATCTTGCAACCGTTCAAAATTTCCTGTTGAGATTCATTAAAGTAACATATGAAGAGAATGAAATGAAATGCGATAACGAAATTGGAATGATTTGCAATCAAGGACGAATTGACAAAAAGTGAAAAAAACGGTGAAAAATAAAATGCTTCGATACTGTGAAGAGAGCTCATGCTCAAAGTCATGTACTGGGGGATTAAACTAAAGGCCAACATACATTTTTCCATAAGATTTACGTCTTTTGGCTCATTTTTTGCATGGAACCCTTTGCATTTCTCCTTAAATCCAAATCAACTCTTCATGAATTATCTACGAAACATTATGAGACTCGCTGAATTATAATATATTCATGAATCTTTGAATCAAGCCACGTTGACATTGGCAATTAAAAATGTTTGGATACATGATTTTGTTGCATATTTTTTTAATCAAGACTTTGAATCCAATTGTATCGGTTGATGACTTGAAATAGACAAAGCAAGTCAAAGAAAGGTGAAGTCTTTGTTCCAAGCAAAGGAGATTCCTACATGAAGGCAATACACTAGAAGTTAGAATTATCACAGCATGATTCACCTCTATTTCTTTTTTCAAGAACCGCTAATCGAAAAAATAGATTGGATTTGGTGAATTCTAATACTCCAGTTTTGCCGACTATAATATGGTCCTTATGCAGCCACTTTACTTTGCCGAACTGTATTTATACAAAGCATCTCAAAATTATTGCGAGAATTTAAAGATAAAAAGCGTATTTGACAAAGGATGCAAGGAGCATTTCCTTTTGTAGTGGTACACATAAATTACATTCACATGGAATCCTTTTCTACCATCTCCGTTTCTTAGGTAGGACTTGGCTACTTTGAAAAATGCGAAGTCTAGACTTAAACCAACTAACTTCTAATTCAATTTATCCAGCCGAAAAGGCAGATTTCATTTCTTTTAGATTTCAAAAGGAAATCATCGTTTTCTTTGTCTCAGAAGGACACTGAGGTCAATTTCTGGACTTGACGGGATTGCCAGCGTAATAAATTTATGGGTGAAACAGGTAGTTTTGTGGTGATTTTTTTGGTTTGCAAGAAAAGATGTATATATTGGTTCAATCAAATTTCTTGAGCATCCGCAGGCATTTTCCCATGCCAAGTTTTCTTTGTTATTGAACTCACCAGGCAGGTTCTGTGAAACTTATAGTCGTGGGAAGTTGGCAACTCCTTTGAAAATCAATAATGTGATTAAAGGAAGATGCATACGAATAACATGACAGTTGAATCAAAGGTTTGAGAAGTCAATTCCTTAATTAATTTTTTTGCGTGGCCACTTTTCCGGAGAAAAAGTTCTAGAATGCTGCATTTTTGTCGCAGGACGAAGCAAGAACATTCTGTTCTCATTTTTCGGGAATCAAGCCAGACTAGTCCCGCTAATCAAGATTCGGTTGGCGGTGAAATTTTGAAATGCGGGGAAAAATAATCGAAATCCTGTATATTAATTAAGCTCCCAAATCCAACTCCACCGCACCCTCCACAATCAACGACTCGAATACAAGACTCGATGTATTGCAATTAGCGATCAAAAATCTTGCTTCGTGAGAAATGCGATCACTGCTCCTTCTGCTTTTAACCCATGCTGCGGCCCAATCTCCATTGCAGTACACGTCCAGGGTGGGTCGTCTAGAAATATCAGTAGGACAAGGAAATGGCTTGAGCAAAGGCAAAGCAGGTGATGGCAAAGCTTTCTTAACTACTCGAATCGGGGAAGTTTTCACCATTGAAGAATCGACTGGGAAGGTTTTAAGCCGCAATTCACCGATCACTGAGGGGGTTTGCGAATCAGTGGTGGATTGGAATAAGGGGAGCCAAGGCTTTGGCGCCTATAATATTGGAAATACTATAGTATTGGTAAAAGTGGATGGTACTGCATTCGACGACTTTACCGTACTTCAAGGTGATGTGGTCGCCCAGCCTATTGTCTATGAGGATCTAGTATTTGTTGCTTCAAATACAGACAACGCTGGTTATATTTCAGTCTATGATCCAACAATAGAGCAAGAAACAAAGCGACTTTTTGCGCAACAAACTTTGGTAGGAATTCAAATTGGTCCTCTATCAAAAAGTGAAAATGGCGTTTATTTTGGAGGAAATAACGGAATTGTCTTTATGATTTCGAAAGCTAGCCTGGCAAATCCACAAGTTGAAATCTTCTGGCAATTGCCTTCCATCGATGAGGACTTAAGAGGAAAGCTTCATGTAGATGATTCCTCTGCAGTTTTATTGACTCCAGAGGGAGGTCTTTACGGCTGGAATACCACGGATGACTCAAACTTATTCGATATAAATCTCGGAGCGGAAACGAATGGTAAGTATGGAAAAATTGTTGATGTCGTTCCCTAATTTCAAAGCATTCTCAAGTTATCTTTTAACATCAAGGGGTTCTTATTGCACCGGGGAAATCAAAGACCTCTGGTAACTATTTGGCAACGATTGGCTCCACTGTATTCGCTATTGATCCTTCTGGTCAATCCCTATGGGAATCATCTGGGGGTAAGAAGTCAAGTGCTCCCTTGGTAATTGGTGACAGAGTAATGATAATGGACCAAAATGGATTAATCTCTCAGAAAAGTGTATCCAGTGGAAAATCCTTGGCTGGGTATCCATATACTCCAACTTGCAACGGAGAATTCTGTGGGAAGGTTTCTGGTAGTTCAATCGTGTCAGATGATAAATCCTCAGTCCTCACAATTCATGACAGCGGATGGTTGGTAGCTGTATGCGTTGATTGCGTCACAACGAATGCACCAGTGACCGCAGAACCCATAACCATGAAACCAATTACCCCAGCACCAGTAACGTCGGCTCCGATTACTTCAGCACCGACTACTTCTGCACCAACTACTTTGGCTCCAACTACGTTATCTCCTGTAACTCCTGCACCTGTTACGGCAGCGCCGGTGACTCCAGCTCCAATAACGTCAGCACCAGTAACATCTGCTCCCATAACATTGGCACCAAGTACGAAAAAGCCTACAACTAAAGCACCAACCACCAAGGAACCCACAACTAAAGCACCAACCACCAAGGAACCCACAACTAAAGCACCAACTACCCTAAAACCCACGACTATTGCACCCACAACCAAGGAACCCACGACTAAAGCACCAATAGCCAAGGAACCCATAACTGAAGAGCCTACCAAGAAATCCACGACTAAAGTCCCAACAGTGTTAACTCCTACAGGAGCACAGCCAGTTCCAAAAAGCCCATCCAATTCATCCTCTACAGATTCATCATTTCCGTCAATGTCTGATACAAAGTCACCTTCTGAGGTGTCGAACACTCCCACAGAAGATCCCTTCGCAGCATTCGTTATAACACCTCAATCAAGCGCAGTTTCCATGAAATCATGTCTTAGCATCTTGCTAAGTGCTATTGTAGCCAAAGCAATCGTTTTCTGGTACTAATGATGGAAGATTGTTGTGAATCGGAAATAGAAGAAGAGCATTAAATACATTGCGAATCTAAAGAATAATATCAAATTACATATGCATGAAACTACTCAACATTACTTAAAAAATGGTAGACGAAGCTTAAGTGCAACACTAATTTCTAATTACACATACACGAAACTTCAAACAAATTTCTCTTGACTAGGAATGTACTTTGGAAGGTTCGAACGAAAGTTTCATAGCCATTTGGAGTTTAGTAGTTGAAAACAATCATTTTGAACAACACATGGATACATTGGATTCTCAAAAAACATTTTTTTCTTTCCTCTATATTTTCTAATCTACCAATTGTAATCGCCTTACTGTCGTTTACCACTTTGCTGTTTATTGTGTACTATTGTTAATCATTAGTGAATCAATAGTTTAGAATAATGAAATGAAGGGAATTTATTAATGAGTCGTTCTAGTATGACGCATTTTTAATTGCAAGGTCATCCAACCCTTGGCAAAGCACTTGGGGTTTCATCGTCATCCATAATCCAAAATTGTCCGACGATTGCACTCACCACAGCCATTACAGTTAAACTGAGTATGATAACAAGGGCAACAATTTTAGTTCGTCTGGATTGAAATTCTTGCTTCCAACATGGTCCGTAAACTTCAATCGAACCCACCAGGTCAAATTCCCAAACTGTATGAAGTGCCAGAATCAATGGTAGAATGAAGGCAACTGCGCTGGTAAAGATGACGCCACCCCACGATAGTAGTTCTGTAACAAGATCTCCCTGATAGAGTATCCAGGATACCGAAAAAGGAAAGTAAACCGCTAACAAGTTTCCTACCAAGTGCGACGTGAGTCCACTGCCAGTGAGATTCATTCGCGTGAGGACTGAAAACAGTGGAATGCCCAGGCCAATAATCATAAAGGCAAAAAGAATGGAACCAGCTTGCATCGTAATTCCAAAACTACCCGACATCATACTCTCTAACATGTTATCTGAGACATTGGGGATTGCTAGTGCTCCCATGGCACCAACAATTATGTAGAGTAAACTCGAAAGCATGGATGCACCATGAACAACTACTGGTACACTGACACTTGAATGTTTTTCATATAGCCAAGCTGGTATGGCAATGACGAGCGCAAAGTTGAAGAGGACAACGCCAAGAAGGGCATCCCATGATGATCCCCAGAGTGACATATTGTTAAAATCCAAACCAGAAAGTCCAAATTCGATTGCAAATTGGATGACAGTTGCGATGAGAACAAGGAAGCCCATAATTTGAAAGACTGAATTTTCCTTAAGGTCCATCAATGCCATGGGAAGGAAAATGAAGGTCGTAATGACATAACCTAGAGTTAGCAATATACCATCGGCATGATCGGCAAAGGCCAAACACTCTCCAGCCATGAGAGTCTCGGCAGTACACTCTGCTGGATACCAATGAACGACCTCTAAATTTTGATGCGTACTTGTAATATGCAACGCGGAACTAAAGCCAAAGAAATGTCCCAAGAATGTATCGACGACTTGTGCTGTATCCACGATGCTGCTCATATTGAGACATGTAATACAGGCAAAGAACAAAATTTCGGTCACCACGAACCATCGATGTCCCCAAAAATAACGAAAGGATTCACTAAATTCTACTTCACGTTCAAAGTTAAGATTTCCTGGATACTTGGATATAGTGTCGGCCAAATGCAAGGAACATAACGAGGATAGGACACAAACAAACAAAAGCGTCACGATCGTTGGAATCCAACCAGATCGTTGAAATGTCGCGGGAAGGTCTACCATGGCAGGACCTGTAATTGAGTTTACGGCGATCGAAATGCTTCCCATCATTCCTATGGTAGCCTTATGTCCAAGGAATTGTGGTAAGGATGTTGTTGATGTTGTTGAGGCTCTGTCATTTTCGTGTATCAAATGATTTCTATCATCATCGGTACCATAGGATATCAAATGAACACTCTCAATTGAATTCAGTGGTTTGGTCTCGTTATTTAAGTCTGACATCAATCACTATAAACACATACACAGCACTTTGTTCTTCAATTTACTTTCACTTCTTGACTCGTTAGAAAGTGATGACAGCGAGCCAATCAAGGTACTTTCACTTACTGACAGCCATACAAGTCGTACCAATCTTTGGTACTGTCCATTTTTGACGATACTAGTAGACAATACTACTACTGCCTCCAACCCGTACATTATCTATACGACGTTGATTCATGCTACTTACTCATTATCACAGCCATGTGTATGACTTTTCATTGAATTTTTGTAAGTGTTTGTCATGGGAGAAGGTACGAAATTCCTCAGGGTACTTACACGGAATAGAGATCAAGAAGAGGGTGGTAACACCAAGGATCAATGCCAAAAAACATTCATAACTGTTTTTTTCTGAAGTATTGAGTCTAACATTTCACGCATAGTTTAGTGCTCAAGGTATGACATTCGTGATCCATAAGGTTCTTAATATTTTTTAAATTATCATAGTGCTATTACCACAGCACAGAGAAACTAGTAATATCTTTTTTGCCTTTAATATGAACGTATCTTTAAAAAATTTCAAAATTTTCATTATAAAAAACTTGAAATCAAGGATATTGACTTCCAAAGGTAGCAAATTCACTCTCAATGTACCCTCTGGTGACTGGGAGCAGCGGCACACCATGATCTATGTAATATGATATACATCACCCTTTTCATTTTAATCTATTCTTGAAGATGCGATGAAAAAATCATTGAAACCGTAATGAGGCTCAAATTGCTACGCAGCGTTATCCAAATTGTGAGTTGAGGAAAAAAAGAAAAAGATGACAAAGATATGGATAAGGAAACGTAAGAGTTACAATGATGCTGACGCACCCAAAGGAAATTCAGCAGTTTCTTGTGGAATCTTGGTTGTTGACTTAGAACCGCATAATGCTGACTTTTCTTTGAATATATTCTATATGCCCTCGTCAATGACACCAATGCAAAATTGTAAAAAGAATCCATCAAAATTCATTTTTGAGCTGTTAACTAAATGTCAATTGGAAAAACTAAACATTTCAAGATCAAAAGAACTGACTAGATTACAATGTTAGATTTGTCATCCAACACTTACAGCTTATAAGGCGCAGCTTTGAGACACATATCTTATAACATTATTCCAAAGTTATAAATCAATCAAGGTTACATGTCCTGCACTAATACAAGATAAATGAATGCCAAAATGGCCTTTTCCATACCAGGGCTGGTATATCGGAAATAAAATACGTAAGTTTACATGCCTAATAAACCGGATCCAGATCTTTGCATTGGTTTCAAAATGTCTCTTTGGAAAAGTGAAAATAGAAGGTTGGATCTTCTTTGGTGAGCGTGTAGCAAGTTGTTGCTATGTCAACAGCCATGGCCTTAGGTCCACAGAGGAATACGCCACAAGAGTTGTAGGTGAGACTCTTGGCTTCTAGTTTTACAGACTTTAATTCCTCAGTCCATTTTGGCCTGCCAACTTCTACTTGACGATGAGTGTATTGCCCCAAAATGAGATCAAAGTTTGTCCTTCTGTGCTTCGCGCGTGTGGCATGATGCAAGAGAACAGCTCCTATATCTCTTTGGTCATCTTTGACGGATGTCAAGAAATTCCTCACTTGCATGGCTCGGCTTTTATCGCTGTCGTAAATGTCGTCCATTAATTTTGCAAACCATTCAAAGGCAGCTCTATCACGAACCGTCCAATAGAAGAATACGCGTTTCATTCTTCCAGGTTTGAAAAGAAGCTGTTTCAAGACACTTATCATGGGCGTGACTCCAATGCCAGCTCCAATCAAAACAACAATCGGATAATCCTTGAATCCCTGTGAGGATGCACCAATCGGGCCTTCTACCTTCAAAATCAAGTCGGATGCATGTTCACACTTAAATTTATCAGACTCCTCATCGTTCTCAATCGTTTCGACAAGGTCATGCAGTCTACCAGTCCAATCACCTGCACGAGCACAATGAAATTCGATAAAATCTTCATACGGTGCAGAAGTAAGGCTGAAGGGGTGCCATTCCAATTTGGAGACTTTAGGGACCTTCAGGAAGGCATACATCCCTGGTCGTACAAGCTTTTCCCAATTTTTGGGACGTTGAAGCTTGATGGCAACCACTTTCCCTTTTTTGACACGTATGTCGAGGACTTTATGCGATGAATAAGGAGTTTCACGTAGGAAACGAGGAATAAGGTAAAGTGTCATTGGAATCATCAACCAGTAGACAGACTGAAATGGCTCTAGAAGGTTGCCAATGCCATGAAAGCAAAGGACAATTAGCATCACGAGGAGTAAATGATGAGTATACCAAAAGGTGTTGAATCTACTACGTCGCCAAATCGTAAAGGGATAAGCGATCAACATGCAGACCACCATGATAATTCCAGTAATACCCGCCGTAGTTCCAAGTAAGAACTTCCAGCGATCCCAGACTCCCTCCGGAACATCGAGATTTTTTCCTTCCATTAGAAGTAAAATGTCTTCTTGATCGGCATACGTGAAGTTGATAAATCCGCAGGTATGCCCACCCACATGCAATACAGTAAAGAATAGAATCGCGATACCAAAAGTAATATGAGAGTTTAAGAACGTATCAAAGGGGAAGTAAAAGCGAAGCTTCGTCGCCCTTAACCTTGTGAGGACGTGTCTGCATACTGGTAAGAGAATGAGACAGCAATTGAGATTCAAACATTGCGCCGAGCCTCGAGAAATAATGATGCAGCTACTAAAGACATTTTTCACCGTCGGAGAATTGGCGTACATCACCCCCTTGGCAGTAAATGTTGCAATGTTTGCAGCAAAGTACAAGAATCCCCAAAATAAGCGTACATTTTCACTTTTCCAATGCATCTGAGGCATACTTTCCCAAACTTCTTCATCTTCTCGTTCCTTTTCTTCAATTTCTTCTCGTGTGAGAAGTCGTCGTGAGGCCTTTCGCTTGAGGTCAGATACAGCGACTTCATCATCGAAGCATCTCAATAAATTTGGATGGCGTTTAAATAGTTTATCGAATTGCCGTTTGGTGATATGGTTACTTCCCAAGGCACCAACATCTTCCATCAAGGCATCGACAGCATCCATAATGACCGAGTTCGGGACAAAGAGTTTAATTTCCCTGGCAGCTTGCTCCATAAATGCAGCAACTTCTTCTCTCTCAAGTAGACCATTTTTAGAGGCATCCAAGTCATTGAATGCTCGATCGAGTGCAGCTTGCTTCCCCTTCAACTTGAAATCTTTCATACAATCACGAACAGAAGATCCCATATCAACAGTACGGAGGGTTGGACGCGATTTCTTACTACTGCTAACATCTGTCGATGGAGCTTTTGTTCCTTCCGTGTTGTCGTTGACCATATTCCTTCGACCCTCAATGGAGTGTGGAATAAATGTTGACGATTGGAAAAATACTGAGAGAAGGTATCTGGATTTGACAGGAACAAGTGCCAATATAGGATTCTCATTTGTTACAGAGAGTCATTTTCAGTGACCTTCAATCATCTGCTTGAGATTTATACACACTTTTTGCATTTCGACAACAGTAAATTTTTTTAGTCCCTCGTCATGATTCAATCAAGAATTTAGTGTCAAATCAATGTTTTCCTAATTCTCCACTATACTCATCCTTGTGGAAGAAAAGATAAGATAACGATAGTAAAAAAAGGGGGAAATAGAATTACTTCTAAGAGCTTGTTTCAAGGTTGCTTGAATGGTTGCTAACCGATCTATCGACTGGCTGATTATTTTCAGTCAAATACAGATTCATCCAAGTCCACAGTGCTTGTTCCTGAAAAAAATGCCGCCAGTACCGTGTCGTGTAATCTGTCATGTTTATAAAAGAGAATTATACCTATGATCATTGTGAAAATTTCAAAGAAGTCTTTTAACTACACTTTCGTGGTATCAACCACATCATCTGAGTTTCTCATCATTGTCAATTCTAAAATTTAAATTGTTTCTCAAGCCGATTTTAGAACTCTGATTTGGATTGCATTGCATAGAATAATACAATTATATGTTTTTAGTTACGAAGAAGGAATGGAATACTCCTCTTACATCAAGCCCAAAGGATTTGTGCACAAAATATGGATATCAGGTGTTGTTGCACTGCACATGGAAACCTCGAACCTTAAATCACGAAGGAAAATTGGATTGATGGTTTTCTTCGTCTACCTAGGTTTTCGATTGACTTCTACAACAATCCATTAGTTACTTGTATCGACTACGACTACGAAGAACAAAATAATTTCTCTGAGAAATAAATTTTTCATCAAGTATTGACGTAGTCACAGAATTCGTTACTTCACCTTCTTTGAAAGCTGTTTATTTGTGACTTGATATCGTATTTTTCCAATAAAGATGATGCACGGATGGGGGTTTGGAGGACTGAGAGGATATCCACAGCGGTTTGAAGAGCAATATCATTGCTTCAGTGTTGCCTACGCTGATAAGCCGCACTTGGAGGTGAGTAGACAGCCTTTGGGTGAGGACTAGTTCAATAAATTCTGCGGCTAACTTACTGACTTTTCATCTTAGAAAGGAGACAAAATATTATTGCCACCATCAGCAGTTGATACGTTAGCTCGATTACAGGTGGATTATCCAATGCTTTTCCAACTTTCTTCTCCGTCAAAAGGAACAATGACTCATTCGGGAGTGCTTGAATTTACAGCAGATGAAGGTTCTTGCTACATTCCCTTTTGGATGATGCAGAATTTACTCATCGAAGAAGGTACAGTCATTACCGTCACTAATGTATCGCTCCCGAAAGCAACCTTTGTCAAATTGCAACCGCAGCACGTGGATTTCTTGGAAATTTCCAATCCACGAGCTTTCTTAGAACATGCTCTTCGAAATTTTAGTTGTGTCACTAAGGGAGATGTAATTCAAGTACCCTATAATGGGAAAAATTACCATTTTCTTTTGAAAGAGGTAAAACCGCAGAATGCAGCATGTATTATTGAAACGGATTGTAATGTTGATTTTGATGCCCCACTTGGTTATCAAGAGCCCTCGAAGCCTGAGTCACAATCATCTTCATCAACACCTGTTACAAGTCGTCAAAACTCTTCCTTGGATCAGTCATTTCAAAACCCTTCAACAGCTAAACTATCTGCTGACGTTTCATCGCAAGAAAATACAAATTCTGATGAGACAAAGCCTGAAAACGGAATCCGGATCATCGATGGAAACATTATTCGCCCATTGGAAAACGACACTGCTTCCGCTCCACTTCCGTCTATGTTGGCCGATAAAATTGGTACTACTGGTGTTCAACGAAATGCTGCCATACCAGTGCTTGCACCTAAGGTTGATTATTGGGCTATTCAGGCGGGAAGTGGTTCACGCCTAGATGGAAAATCAGCAACTACCGTGTTGAAAGATGCGACCGGAGCAGAATATGATATGGCCCAACTACGAGCTGAAGCCGCTGCTAAGCGTGCTGCTGCAGCTACTGATACTTCCGCAACATCATTATCATCAGATGGGTCTGCGTCTACTCTAAAACGGAATTCCAAAGTGGCTGGCAAGTACTCCAAGCTGAAACCGAAGGCAGCGACATTTCAAGGATCTGGAAATAGGATGAAATAGGCAGATGCTATTATAGGTATTTAAAAACTCGTACTTTTACCAATTTGCTGATGTACGTCTTCAAATATATGGATAATTTTCAATTACCCAATATAATCCATAACTTAACGGTACCTTCTAGCATATCGCCATCAATAATATAATGTGGTAAAGCAACAAACTTCCAAAAACCTTTGAAATGCCTAATTTAAATAGCCTATCAGAATGGAACATATTTTGTCAATGCATTCCTCATCTGGCATTCAATAACCAGAAATGGAAGGAATGACTTACCTGATTCATCAATCGCTTTAAGAGATGAGGGAGTGGTAATGGAGTCTTTGTGCTGCATTGGAATATAAATTGAGGACTTCACTGGATATCTATTTGTTTGGAAAACGATAATTTTTATGATTTGAACCTGACTTTAAGACAATGTTGTGACTTTTTACGTGTGGAATCAACAATCTGAAGGAAGAGTCACTAATTACTGTTTTGGCATGTATCGTTAGATGCAAGGAAGTAGAAGAAATATTGGACAATGAAGAACAAGCTAGGTTAAGGTCAGGAGTGAAGTGGTTTTGTCATATATTGAGGCTGTGCAACAATTCTTCTTAGATATGCAAGTTTTTGAATCTGTCTCAAAGAAGTTTGAAGATGGAATTGATTTACGAAAAAGTAATCTCCTGAAAACTTGAAAATGATTATGGTGGGATATGAAACTGCTGGTAACAGCTGTTGACAAGGAAAATCAAATATTCGAGCATTCATTCCGTAAGACTAGAAAGTTTTTCTCACGTCCGTTCCTTTCCGCTCTAAAAGAACCTTGAGTTTGTATAGTAGAATTACTAGCTTTTTTTATATAAATAAAAGTAAAACATTGAATTGCTTCACCACCATTCCTTCCGTTATGAGCAACCCTTGAGGTTGGATAGTAGATTTATTTGCCGCACCATTATCAGTTATTCAATTTTTTATTGGAGCCCTTACGCAATGCCAATAATTGATTGGAGACCACTATCCAATACAATAACTGATTCTTAATGACCAACTATCTTGCAATAAATAATAAGGATGCATACATATTTCCCATCTCATTTGAATCAATTGGTACATGCATAAAAATTCAGATAAAGTAAAGCCAATTAAGTAATGAAACAATATTTCCAGAAAAACATGATGAGCTCCAATGAAAATGAATATCTTTAAATTTGGAAATGAAGGTATCTTTATCAGAACGAAACCGTTGTTATCAGAACGAAACCGTTGGCATAAAAGTTAAAATCAATGTAACTTTTCTCATTCGTTTAGCTTTGCTCATTAATGTATTTGTCTGTCAAGAATGTAGACACCTTTTACTTTTTCAGAATTACAGCAGATCAAAATGATCTTGCAGAGAAATTTCAGAAATAATCAGCCCGAACAAAACGTGAAGGACTAATGACTTGGAATGGCCATCTTGAACGTACGGAACGAGTGTATAAGTTTCTGCTCAGGTGCAAGAAAATGCCTATACAGTTCAGAACTGATATTCCTATTTATTCTGCAGTTAATTATGTCAAACCTCCTGGGGATATGTCTACCATCTATGCCGGTAAAATATACCTACTGATACTCCTGAACCTTGTGGGAAACTTGTCTTGACTACATCGTTTGTCGATGCAAATTTACTCTTTGACCTTGTAACTGGACGTTCCACTGCTGGAATTATACATTTGTTGAATAGAACTACTGTCTCTTGGCTTTCTAAGAAATCAAGTTCCGTTAAAACTTCAACTTATGGGCCTGAATTCTCTGCTTTACTTATTGCTGTGGAAAAAAGTATGTCAATCCGTCAAGATTAACATTATCTTGGATTACCTGCTGGAACTTCTTATCTTTCTGGGGACAAAAAAGCTTTTGTAGATAGTTCCGTGATGCCTCCCTTCAAACTTAAGAAATGTCACAATATTCTATCTTGGCAAACTGTTTGCCAAGCTGTTGCTTGTGATATTGTTTGTACTGTCCATATTTAGTCACTACCAATCCTTCTGATTTATTGACTAAACACCGCAGTTCACGTGAAAGGTATGAACTGTGTACGACAAATATTATCTGGGCTTGGCCTGATGATACCACTGTCTCAATCCCTCGACCCGAGGGGAGTGATAACACATGTGCTATGTCAAGATTAATGCCCAGAGTATGAGGTTCCTGCTTTGGCTAATTCAATTGAATTTCTTTATATGTGCTCGTTTTACTTCCAACATATCAAATAAGCAAGGAGTCACACAAAAGAAGGGACTACAATTAAAAACATAGTTAGGATGAGAAATAATGTTCATAAGGTTTCGGCTATAGAGGTTCCACTAGCGAAGGCAAATCTGTTTATGCTACAACCTTTCTGTTGTGATCTGTCTTATCCTTCCAAGCTGAAGAGCCTTAAATCAATATTCCTCTTAGCGTTTTCCAATCAACTTCTTTTATAACCTGTTGGCTTTTTTCTCAGATAATGTTTTAATGATAATTGCAGTTCTTTCTGAACTGAGGAGAATTTTGATTCCTGCTTATGTTGCTTTACCCCGTGCTATTTCTACAACTCAGAGCGTTGCCCACTCTATGCTTAGGAGTGCACCATATGTGTGAAAATGCAATACAAAGGTTTGTCGTACTCACAAATCTTCATGTGATTCTTTATGTGCTCCCTTTTTCTTCTAGCATCATATTTAGAATCATCCTTCTTCTTAGCTTTATTCTGTAAGAATGTCTCTACCCAATCTTCAAAAGTAATGTTAAATTAATCTGATGCATCAATAATTTGCTCAATTTCGACATTCATAGAAGTCTAGCATTATCTAATTGGCAAAATGTAATTCCAGCTGCATCCCAGAGTTCTTAAGGTTCAAATGGAGTTTTCTTCGTTTGCTACCTACATCCACGATTCGGCATGTTTCTGTTTCCCCCTTTTTCTACAATGGCGAATGGCATTTGGGTTATTATAGTTTTTGATTTCCGTCTTTTTCCTCCTTACCGTTTATTTGTGAAATGTTTTGGGAAAAAATAAAAGTGCTAGCGAATCCAGCTTCTAGATGATCCTATCGAAAAGATCAAGTTATGAGATTGGTGTGGATGCCATTTCATTTGGAGGTAGCGATCATCCTGTTATATGACAGTGCAAGAAACGAGGCTGTAATCAAACACGACGAAAAAAGGGCTTTCAGGAAAAAGGAATCTAAGCAGACTAGTTTCTAGTGGCAAAGTTCTGTACTTTTTGCTGTCTTTCCTAGCGATGTAGGTAGGACCTATTTTCGCTTGGTTGGTTTGCTCTTTGATCATTCTTAGCTTGCTTTAACACTATGTATAGTATACTCAATTGTCATTCCTTAATGTGATATTTTGTGTGCCCATGACAAGCTAATTGGTTAGATAACATCATGAATTATGATATCTCTTTACAATGATATTAGTTGTTAAATTGACAATAAAAAAACACCGAAATCTCATTTTGAAGGAATTTATTTACTCAACAAGTCTTCGGAAAGTCCATGCGATTTATTTCCGAAGTAAAACTAAGGCATTTTTGAGGCGAATGAGCCCCAAAACTGTGCACATTTGAAAGAAGGTTAAACTTTCTATCAGCTAACATTTTATGAAGAATTGATCAAGTCACAATCTTCCGAATTCTTGTAAGCATTAAGCTTTGAATCAGAAATAAGGGAGCGACTAGAAAATCTCGTTTAGTGTGAAAACACATTTAAAATAGGGATGCCTTAAGGAAAAAGGCAAAACTAGAGCTAAAAGTTAAATACATTTGAGGAATCTACTGTACAATAATTTGATGAATTCTCAATTACCTTAGTCCAAACTCTCTCGGCATTTCTGGGCAGTAATTTCTTAGCCGAAAGAAAAATTAGTATTTATGGGCAGTTTACTCACATCCAGACTTTGCAATCGAGCAAGCAATAAGTATTTCACATCGGGTCGAGCGGTTTCTTATTCATCAGATCATGAAATGTACATGATAAGCATCGAACAATACCTCCAAAATATTAAGATGCATGATAGTGCCATTGCTTTTGATTCCTTGAGGATGCATTAATGCCTAATACAATATCACGCATAGAGTGTGACACAAGGAGTAAAAGATAACAATCCAAAAAAGTGACAATTGTTTTTAAGGGATTGGATACGTAGACTTAAACTTGAAGTTAAATATCAAAATAGGAATGACATACTTTTGACTTAAGTTTGTCAAGATGA
>CAAAJI010000086.1:134006-152933 GCA_900642245.1 Fragilaria radians | reverse complement strand
GCGTTTAATCTTTCTTCTTTCTCTTCCTTGCGTTGCATCGACCCAACTTTCCAGTCCTCGACAAAATCCTCCCACTCTTGACCAGGCAATAAGCCTACATTGAACTTCATCCTCTTTAGGGTATGGAGAGTCTTCAATGCATACGGGTTGAATCGATCCTCTCAGGAGATGAGACCGTCCAGAGTAACGAACCTCCATTGAAAGAACTTTCGCACTTTCCTTAAATGCATTATACTCATCGAGCGAATACCACCTTCTTCCTAATTCTTCTTTTGAAGAATCGCTTCGACTGGGCAGTATGCATGCGATTTCTCTCAGGCGATCTTCTGTTTGAAATCTTACACTTTTCATGTTCACAGAGATTAGGACAATGATTTTGAATTTTGAGAGTAAAGTTATGCGAATGTTTAAATGTCTATGAAATGTTTGAAAGGGCTTTTGCAATCCAAACGTTAATGTTTCCCTATTAGATTTTCCAAATTATCAGATTTTCGATTGTTGTTCGTTTGAGTAGCTTTATTGCTCATTACTTGAGAAGCTTGATGGTAGGAACCTCTATCTTTTTCCTCTAAATAATCGTGGGTCTTTGTTACTTTTACCCTAAGGTTTCTGATGACTAATGTATTTATATATCGCGTGTGGCTTGTTTCTGTTGTCGCGCAAGTCCGACTGGATGCAAAAATCAAACAAACAGTCCGATTGAACTATATTCCAAATCGCGCTTTGTAGATGCAATAAGATCGAATGCGCAATTCATGTGGGTTTTCGCGCTCCTTCGTAAGACTTGAAACTGAATTTGTTACTCGCGCTCATTTGCAGCGGTTGGTTTGCTTGTATTGAATCTTCTAGATTACAAAGAATCGCGATTATTCCGTTGTTGAAACCAGGATATATTTAATGAGGAATCATACGTAGCAATATTGAATCATATGAATTCTCGATATGAAAACCATCCTTTCTATTCTGCATGATGAGTATTATTTCACGTGGCTAACGATGCCCATTCAAAATTATGACCATTATCTTTAAGATACTATTTTATCTTATGAAAGCAATTGGAACTTGACCTTACATGGCACTTTTCATAAATTCAAGATGTGACAGCTATTCATTTTTTCATCAAATATGTTAGCCTGTATATCTAAGGGAATGAAAGCGATTGAGGATATGATCATTTCTTTATTGCTGTAGAGTCTAAGCATTAATACATCTCTTTCATATGCATAATTCAAATTATTTAGTCACAATGATCATGCTCAATTTAACCTTACAATTTCAAGATTTCATAGATGATGTATTTTGGTGAAAGTTTAATACCTTTTGATGCTTTTAATAGATGAGAGGAAAGGAGTCGTCCCTTCTACTGCTTTTTATGTAATGAAATCACAAGAATAGTTTAAAGGAATGAAAAAGCCTTTGAAATAGTGCAAAAATGGAAAGGCGGAGTTGTATCGATTGTTTGGCTTGTCATGCCACATACTTTACCTGTGGGGGATGTACTGGAATGAAGCAAGTCTAACAAATATGTAAACCTTGACAATCTCTTAAACTAATCGGCAAAGGTTAATAGCAGGAAGACTTTGGGAAACACGAAAGTATCATGAATAAATACAAATATCCAAATCAGCTGCTCATAAGAGCTTAAGAGTGTAAAGCGATAAATGAAAAAAAACGAGATGATGCTGCAGCATTGGAAACGTCCAAGGAATCAAGTACAGTGCGACAGTGCAAATGATTTTTTACCGGACCACCTCAACCAACCATCCAGTTACCCAAAAGAACAAATTCACTGTCACGATGAGCAGCAACGCAAGTTTGGCAGTACACAATACTTTCACTCCAAGTAGCTTGCAACAGCGTTTAAATTCGATTTCTAACCTTGACACAAAAAATGCAAGAAGTATGGAAGCTTCCAAGTCGAATCCCATCTTTAATGACCAACATCAAGACAAACATTCTTCCGGTGCCTTCGAATCTTGTTTCGCGTCGGGATTGGACTTGTCCGAGTTTCCATCACAAACGTCTATAGGTGACAGTGCATTGACATCATCTCCTTCCGTACTGCGGCAATCTTCGGCCGCATCACAACTTCTACCGCAAATTCAAAGACGTGCCCAAGAAAAGCTTTTGCAGGATAGGGAGGAGGCACAATTGCCTCAAAGAATTGCCGCACGAGTCCAATCTCTTCAGAATCAATCTTCAACAATTCACAAAGCCGATCCTTGGGAAAATATAATTGTTGCTATGCATGAGACTGATTCTACGATCCGAACAAAGGGTTCCCGAAGGAGTACTTCTCTTGGGAAGATTCCATCTTCAAAGTCTTCAACACGTCAGGCTACGGTGTCGAAAAAGAACAAACGTTCCAAGTATCAAGCAGTTAATCGCGATCCGAGTGGATATTTGAAGACACGAGGAATGAAATAAGACTCAATTATGCATCTTGTTTCCAAAGTATGCATAAAAACATTTGGCTGGTTCAAGAGCATGAATAATAATCCTTGTAAGAAGCAACCGATTATTCTCCTTACTAGCTAGTAGTGTGATCTGTGTAATAGCAATTTTTCTTCATTAATTACCTTGTACATAGTGATATTATTTCATTTTTCAATCAAACCATTTCGGTGTTACTGTCCTAAGGATTTATACATGAAGATTAGTGTTGGATGTATTCATGAATGTATCTGATGACCAAGTAATATGTTCATGTAGTGTAACATTTTGCTGAATTCTTTATGCTATTTCATTGTCCCAAGGATGATTTTTTCAATAAAGAACCATTAGGAAACATTCAATTTTGAACTCCAGACGTAACAATTTGCCCAAAAAGAGTAATTAGGAACGACCCCGTATGAGCAGACATTTCTGAAACATGCTAGATTTTTCACAGGACAATTGTTCAATAGGAAGTATGAGCTCTGATTTCATCATTATTTGAATAATGAATTGAGGCAGGTTTCTCCGTAAACTTTTGTGGCCTCGTTAGTGGTCATTTTGCTACCAACGCAAGTTGATAAGAAGTAGTTGGACCAGGAAATAATGATTTTTAATGCAAAAATCTAAATGGACACACGTTATGCTCCTATTGCTAATGATTTTATTCTTAGTAAAATTACGATTCAGGTCCGGTGTTGGCATACTACTCTATCTCATTGCATTCAAGAATTGGTTTGTTTCAAGGATATCTTCAAACATAAGTGAGCAATCTAAACATAGATAAAAAGGTACAGATGACTCTGCCTAACTTACATTCCATAAAAAAATCGATCCATGAACTGTTGCTTGAGCATATAACCAAGCTCTCAACACGCTGTAATCTTCATTTGAACGGAATCATTAAAAGTTTGCATTTTAACAACGTATCACCCTACGGTCATTTAAATTTCCAAACATATGTTCTTTCTTGGGCGGTCGATGGTATCCACAAAAAAAAATCAGCACAATTAATGATTATGTGATAATTGGCCCAAAATAGGGCATGATTACAACCAAGATGATAGAGCGCAAAAAGAAGAATAATGAATTTTGGCCTTGTATTGCCTTAAAAAACAGATAAAGTAATACCAGCAACTTTCAGAGTCACCTTTTAGTGAACTAACATTCAGTTCAATTCCTATCACGGCAAATAACAGTTTGGGAGATCATCCTCCCTATAATCAAAAATTCAAAATATGCGGTGTCAGGTAAATACGGTTGATGTTTAGATGTAGTTGCGTATTTTCATCTTGACACGAAAGTGAATTTCCTTTCCCAACGCGGAATGAAGTATAATTTGATGGCGTGAGGCATCCTTTTCGAATACAATGAATAAAAGTAAACACTGACAACCCAGACTAGCTTAATGTATCCTATTGAAGCAGATGTCCTATGCCAAAAGTCTTCATTGCCCATTCACTGACATTCCACCGCAGTCAAAAAGTGTGACGGGTCTATTTCCTTTTACTTAGTATCGGAATATCTTACTGCAGAATTTGAAATTCAATTGATTGGCTTGCTCTTGGAGGGAATTCTAAAGACACAACTTACTCGGAGTATACACAACTTACTCGGAGTATACACAATTTACTAGGAGTATACACAATTTACTGGGAGTGTTCAGATCTTTTTTCTATTTGATGGCGATCGAGTTTCCATTCTTTATCGCACATTGAATGCCAATGCAGATGTTGTAAATGTTTTTCGATAGTGCATGGTCGGGACAGAATATTTTTCAAATTTGTTGACTTCTACCCCCCTAATTTTAATGTGGCAACTGTCTAAAATTTCAACGGTATCGAACAAGGTTGTCACGTTTTAGATTCTTTACTTTCTTAAACACCACATCCATAGAATCCATTCAAAACTTGGCACAATGTATTCTACAGTAAATGCCCGTGTGATATGCCTTTTCATGCTGGCACAATGCGCCTTGATCGTCGTGGGGGGGAAATGTGATCCTTGTTTCAACCCTGATTGGTGAGCACATTCCCCAGTTATGATTGTTTTCCATAATTACCCTGATTTTATCTCATGGTTCCATTACACAGCAAGTTGAGTCGGCCAAGTAGTTCTTCTTCTCAATTTTACTTTGGAGCAGGGGTTGGAATGTCAACCTGCCTAAATATACAAAAAAGTATTGACCGCGGATCAATATCTGCAAACGAGTGTAACAACATTCGTCGAGTGACTAGAACATCTTCAAATCGTTGCCTGTGCCGTAATCGCAGGACTGGAAAAATATGCAATGCTCCACTTTCGGCCTATCCTATCTTCCAGGCGCCTCGTCGTACTTGCAAAGCAAATGGGAAGACTTGTAAAAAAAATTCGAATTGTTGCTCCAAACGATGTTCCAAAGGATCCAAAGGAAAGAAGCGCTGTAAAAAAGCATCGAAGAAGTTTCGAAGGGATTTATCAGTTGAGGAAATCGATAATCAAGTTGGTACCACGGTGAAATCAACTAGACTGGATTTCGATGAGATCATTGATGGTCTACGAATCAAGCACTTGCGTTCACGAATCATATGAGTATTTCCGGTAATCATTATCTTATTTTATTACACTCTTGTTGAATACATTTTTTTATTGCAGGAATATCAATAAAGCCTTTTATTTTCTTTTTGTTGAATATTAACACTGCTTATCTTGTTCCTATAATCAAATCCTAATGCTATTATACTCTTTTTGAAAACATACTAGGTTTTGCAGGAATATTACTAAAGCAATTATTTTCTTTTTGTCGAAACGTAACTTATTCCAATCCAAGTTTTATTAATCAAATGCATGTATCGTCTTTCCATCCGATGGATATCATAAAATCGACATATCTTGACACAGTCCTGTTTCTTCGTCTCGAAAGTCTGAATAATTATGCCAATTCAAATCTCGAATGCAACGAGAATCTCCAAATCATAGAGGACTTTTTTTGGCTTGAATATCAAAAATGTGTCCACGGTGTCATCGATGATTATTTTCAAAAATTAAATGGAACATCGTCCTATTTGCAATGTGATCTGATTTATCACATTTTCTTATTTTGAATTTCTTCCTTCAAGTTATTTTTTCTTGACCATGCAAAGTTTGAAAATTCGTCGATTGTTAATAAATAAGAATGTGAATTTTCGGAGTATTCCCGTCACGTACATCTAATTTGTTGTGCCAATCCGAATGCCCAATGATTTTGAATGCTCTTGTAAGTAATCCTAACGTTCTCACGTTTCCTCTCGTAGTTTTCTGTAGGCTTGATAGTAAATATTCACCAAATTTAATATTTTTTCGGGACTTGATTGGTTTCAAATGGATTTATGTAAGCGTGTCGAATATTACAAAGCTATCCCTTCAATCCTTCAACGGAAATCACTTGAACGAGTAAAAATCGAAAAATTTCACGATATTTTAGCGATTGGACATCCTACTGTCACATAACTCAAATCAATTAGCATTTGTTCAAGAGACATAGAATCTAGTCTTAAAACCATGTATAATCTTCCCAGCCTTGTACTGACTTACTTCTCCATTATGATGGTGAACAATGGACTTCTTGTCTCGGGAATCACATGCGAGCCCTGCTACAGTTCAACTTGGTAAGACCGCAACAGTTGCTGTCGCATACAATTTGTGTTTTACCACGCGTTGTTTCTCACTGTGTTTTATTTTGTTCAGTAAGTTGAGCCGCCCAAGTGGCACATCTACAACCTTTTACTTTGGAGCCGCCCTTGGGATGACGACTTGTTTAGACGTACAGAAGAGTATCGACAGTGGCTCCGTAACTGCCAGTGAATGTAACGACATTCGTCGCGTGACAAGAACTACTGCCAATCGCTGTATGTGTCGAAATCCTAGTACCGGTGCAATATGTGATGCTCCTCTTTCCGAATATGAAATTTTCCAAGCTCCGCCTGCCTGTAAGGCAAATGGAAAGTCTTGTACAATGAATTCCAATTGTTGTTCGAAGCGATGTTCCAAAGGATCCAATGGAAAGAAAAAGTGTAAGAAAGCCTCAAGACTTCGACGAGATTTATCCTCGGAGCCAGTTGATGGGCAGTCGGACAAACGTTTGAAAGCGACCAAGCATGATTTTCTAGAGACGATTGGTACTCAACGTCTCCGACACTTACGTTCATTAAAAAATTAAATTACAATGGTGGGGGTTCGCGATGATGATGGTGGCAAATCAAACTTTGTAAAAATCTCATTGTAAATGTAGCTAATGATCAAAAATAATTTCTTCTTACACATCCTAGTAACCTAGAACGATACAAATATAATCTAATCTGATGTACTTTTAGAAGTCTATCGTTTTAACAAATTCAAAAGCATCAGCAAAATCATGAAGAACAAAACTGCGGCAATTCTAGCTACATCATAGTTTATTCAGGAGCTCCCTTTACTCTTGCGTCGCGTTCTTTCACAGCCTTTTCGTAAAATCTACCTGTGGTCCGACTAGCTGCTCTTCTGATTTCATCCACAGAGGGGATGTCCCCACCACCATCAGGTCCGGTTAGATTTCCTAGTTCTCTATACTTAGCTAGACTTGAAGCCATACCCTCCAAGGCTAATGAGGAAGCACTTAAATCTTTCCTTTTAATGGCAACCAACAGATTTTTTTCGTATGTTTCGAATTTGTCCGCACAAACATTCATATCCTTGGCATAGGCAACCTTCACATTCGTCCCCCCTCCGACTAACGACGATGTATACAATTTCATGGGGAGGACAGTATCATCTCCAATTTTCATGGCAAACTCTTGGATAGCATCCCAATCACCATTGCCAATTGCTTCTGCCGCCAGGGGAATGGCATCGGAACAACGTTTGATTCGGGGTAGGTACCGTACCTTATTGGTCGGATAGTAATAATTCGATCGCAAATTAGGTTCAATAGTACTTTCTGGTTTAGGAGTTGCGATATATTCCACTGGTTGCTTCTCCTTTTCTTGAATCCTTGTAGGATCCGTTCCAAAATCATCTAGTAGGCCTGCCGATGCTATCAACGGTCGTAGGAATGTTGTTGCAGCTGCTGCCGTTGTGGTTGTCCTTATGAAGGAAGATGCTAAGAATTTCCTACGCTCTGAACATTCAATCTGCAACGAATATCCTGAAGGGAATACAAAGAATAGTAGAAACATGAAAGTCCTATTCATCATCCTCATTTTTTTGGGTTTGTATGGTCCAATTGGATGTTGAAATTTGAACGTACAACGTGTGACGTATGTCTGTAACCGACAACGTAAAAGAGGGAATTTGGGAATTCGGCATTCCCAAAGCCCCTTGATTTTCATCCTTCGATAATTCTGTATTATTCCAGTGGAATTCAATGGAACGATCATATCTTGACTTCCTTGTGCTTTCAATGTAATGCATCCTTGCTTGATTTTCTTGAATTTAGGATAAGTTTCATTTATTTTATAGTTCAGGTGTGATAATTCATCAATGAACCCTCCAGATTTGCTTGATGTGGAAAATGCTACAAGGCGATGGTAACACCAGTCCTGTAAATTCATGTTTCAACATCTCCATCCAAATCACTCTAGATGCACTATGCCACTGGTAGCCCTAGAAGTATCCTAAATCGGTAAATGTTGATAGAAGTTTAATTCGAGAAAAATTGTTAGTTTTAGCTCTTGATTCTCTCTTCATCCTTCCTCTGATTCAATCTTATTATCGAAAATTTCAGTTAAGCTTGAGTGTACTTGACTTGGAACCACTTAATAATTTGCTGTATGTCTTAGTTATAATAGCACTTTAATTGGACTGTTAAAGTGCTAGCTATGTGTTTCTTGTTAAGCTGTTTTTGTGTTTAGTTAGGTCATTGATTCTTTTTTACTCGACCTTTTTGATTACCATATAGTCTTCACAATTAAACCAAATCCTCACTAAGATTTTCTTCTCTCTCTCCTTTTTTAACTGTTTTCTTTTCTGTTTGGAAGTACGCATAGTGTACGGAAGCAATGTGCCCTAACGTTTCCTCAATTTTCTTTAACTCAGATGGATCAACTGTAATTTCCTTGTCAGAAATACAGGCATCAATTACTTTGGATTTGAAGCCTTACATTATCTTCATTAATCTTGTCATCATGGTATCTGTTTAATCCAAAATATCATCCATGTTATTTTCAATAATCACGTATTACATTCTAGATGCCAACATTTTGTTTTAAGCAAATCACATGATAAGAAAGTCTTGCTTGGAGTTGATCATTTGTAAACATTACAATCATATCAAGGTGGCCTTCGAACATGCTCAGGCAATATCTAGTTCTCTATGTGCCAAACTCATTTCAATTCAAATTCATTTTTATTCAAAGGGAAAGACAACAGGCAACCTTGTCGATTGTAGCAAATACAGGTGTAAACAAATTCTTATTTGGTTGTACCGTCTGTCCAAATTCTAAATCTGACTTCAGCTTTAAGTCTAGTGTTGATGACTGCCTCACAAGAGGTACGGATGAATTCAACCATGCTGGATTTGGTGCACTGCATCAAGTATTTGCTTCTGCATTCTATCGACTGATAAAGCAGCCGACGAAAAAATCGATAAACTTAACTCCTTCAGATGCAGCAATTTTATTGATTCATCTGAAAGAAATAAATCACATAAAATTCAGAATTTTTGGATATGGACCATAGGCGTTTTAAGAAGTTTGACTTGTTTTTTGAACAAAGCACAATACATTTACAGGAAAAAGAATGTGGGTTAAAGCCATGACGCTTTGCTATACTTCCAAAAGTCATGGAAACTGATAAATATAGCCCAAACTATTTGTGATGAATGTAGCAACGATTACCCAAACAATTTATAAATTGCCTTAGTACGCTAGGAACGGAATGATAATGGAATCGTGAAACTTGTTTTGTTTGATAATCAGGAAATGAATAACTACAATTTGGCAAACATTTGATAAACACACTGCGTAGATATTGCACAAAGTCCTCTTCACGTAAATTGGAATTGAATAAATCATATAAACAACTTTATTAGGCATTTTTTGACGCTCACTAACATTTTTTCACTTGCTCTTATTTTTAGCAGCGTATCTTCAGTTGTGTTGAATAATCCAAGCCTAATCACTTTCCCTTTCTTGAACAATAATGTACCATAGCCAGGCAGTCAACTTGTCGTCAATGATTCGAATAAAATCATAAATTTTAATTACACGATTAAAAGATGAATCGCTTCTTCTTTTCCAATTATCAGCACAATGCTAATGGAGGATTGATGAATCCTTAGACATGGATCAACCTGGCTGACAAAAACCCATACATTTTAAGGATTTCCACCAATTTTATAATTACCAGGCACTTTGAACTAGACCATACAAAGTCTTAACTAGAGGCAAGTATGTGCTTCCATTTTGGAATCTCCTTAAAGTTTGCTTCTTCAAACCTCCATACATGAATCCACTTTCATAATCATTGATCTTGGATTAACAATCCCATAGTATCATGACAATTAGTAGGATTCAAATGTAGAAATCAATCCCTGGTACTTGACTGTATCCGGACGATTCTAACATCGCTCGAATGCACTGATAAATCAAAGTTCATTGGTTATGTTCGATTTATTGAATTAATCCACACTCCGCTCAGATACAACTTTATTTATCAGCAGATTCACTATCGTGTTCTTAACACTTTAGCACTATGATTGAAAGCTACTTAGAGTTTCATGGCGCTTTTGCAAGCAGCATGCAATGTCTACGTTTTGGGCTATTTTCCAAGTTTGTAGGCATCAATTATTTTAAAAGCATGAGGAATAAGATGTCCTTGCTCTCTCTTTATTTCTCTAAGGAACTTTGGATTTTGCTACTTCTTCTCTAGCTTTTTATCTTTCATCTTAATCAACTACTGAAACAAACCTTTGGAGATCATCCTCCTTTTCTTAACCTGCACCATTTTTCAAGTACCAGACTTCAAGATGTGTGTTTAAATATTTATGAGATCTTGATTGAATGCCTTATTCATATTTTGTCTTGTTCAACATCCTGTATACATCACAAGCATGATGTGGTGGTGATTTGTCACATTTGTCAAGGGGCTACGATATCAAATGAAGTTACTATTTTCTCCTTAGTTTTGTTCTTGTTACACTGATCCCCCAATGTGAACTGAAAACCAGAATCATTTTGAAGGATTTTCATTCATTCATTTTTGCCTGCCATCAAAATAGAGCAAATACGTTGTGAGCAAACACTATCCACTTGATACAGCCTTAATGTTGTCAGTATAGTTGAATCTTCGAGGCAACATTGAACTTGTGAGTAACATTGAACTTGGTCAGTGAAATACGTCACGATTCCCGTTCTAATGACGAAAATATGCATCATCCTACAGATTTGTTTAGACGTATTGCACACATATCTGTATTCCTTTGTTTCCTGCAAGTTACAGGACTCCGATTGTTAAGTAATCCTAGCAGACGCGTGCTGATTGCGAGGGTTCACGTGTTCAAATTCGATACATATAGTGACCATTCCGTTTCCCCACCGTGGTGGGCGGAGGTTTCCATGGTTTAAGTCACGGGGACTTACGAGGTAGGCCGTTAATTGAATGGTTGAATTCCAACACATGAAATTTTAGTCGTCTCACGCTCTCAAGGAGAAAAAAGTCTGTTCATCTTATGACTCGTGCACCAAAGGCAAGCCAAAACTTTGACTATTGATAAATATTTTCAGCTTGTTTCGTCATGAAGACTGAAATGGTCGTTACGAGCCACAACGTATGTGACACTGGGGAAAAGTATAATGTAATTGTTTTCGATGGCTTGGATGGTTTGGATCAAGTAGACACGTATTGCTTACCTTCCAAGGAAATGCATGATGCAATCGATCGAGCATTTTCTTCTATGGATAGTTCAAAAAACGGATTACTAGAGAAAGATGAACTTGCTTTCTTTATGGAGAATGCCGCAGAAAGGATACATCTTCGTGTGCCAGCATCCGTTATTATCAATGCCGTTGAAGCCCTGATGGAAGACTTGGGGGCGTCCGACGGTATCCATATTACCAAGGAGCAATTCCTCACACTTTTTGCACGTCATCCCGATTTATTGAGATGCTTTGATCCTGAAGCAGTTGATGTCAAAAAAATGAGACGTGCTTCTCAACGTTCTCTCACTAAAGAGGAAATAGAAGAGAATGAGCGAGAGAATGAAGAAACTTGGGAATCTATGCCTCATATACACTGGAAGAGTGAATACATACGTGCGATTTGGACATTTTTGTACTTTATGGCGAACTTGGCAGCATTTACCAACAAGGCAATACGATACTCGAACGATGAAAACGCCAAACACGTGTTTAGCAGTTGTATCATCGTTGCTCGTGGGTCAGCTCAATGCTTGAACTTGAATTGCTGCCTTATTCTCCTTCCTATTTGTAGACATGTCCTTACGAGGTTAAGGGCTACAAAACTGCGCTTTTATTTTCCTTTCGATTCCTTCATGTTATCTCACACCGTCTTTGGGATTGCAATCTTGATTTTTACAATCGTGCATGTTTCTGCACATGCTTGTGGATTCATTAGCTTTTCTCACGCGGATAAAGATGATATCTTATTGTTGTTACATAACGATGACATAGATATTCCAGAAGGAGCGGCAGATCGATGGTTATTCTTGCTGAGAACCCCAGCTGCGATCACAGGAATCATCATGTTAGTATGCATGTTTATCGCGTATCCCTTTACGCTATGCAGACGACACAAGTTCAATTCATTTTGGTACACACATCACCTATTCTTAATTATGTTGATAGCCCTTTGCTTCCATGGAACTGGCAATTTATTGGAGCCCTTTGAGTCTGTTTATTGGATTATGATACCGCTAACACTATACATCATTCCTCGTTTCCTTCGTGAGACTCCCTACTCTACGCGAAAAATCCTCGATATCAGCGTTAAGAAAGGCGATGTAGTCGCCATAAGGCTTGAACGTCCCAAGAATTGGGAAAACATTGTTCGACCGGGAATGTATGCATTCCTCAAAGTTCCAACAGTTTCGCGATTGGAATGGCATCCTTTCAGTTTGACATCAGTTCCTTCAGATGAATTCATTGAGTTTCATTGCGCCAAATCAGGCGACTGGACTGGTAGATTATATGATCTTGTTCAAGATTTGGAATTTGATGAGGAAGCAGCAACATCAAAACATGAAATATTCTCTAACATAACTTTGAAAGTTGAAGGACCCATTGGTGCATCTTCTCAAGGATTCAAGGATTATCCAATCGTAGTTCTGATTGGAGCAGGAATTGGAGTGACCCCAATGATAAGTGTATTGAAACAGCTCTTGGTGAATCCTGGAAAAATGAAAAGAGTTTTCTTTTATTGGACAGTTCGTGACACGGGAGCCTTCGACTGGTTTGCAAAAATCATGGATGAAATTTTTGAAACTGATGAAAATCGAGTGATGGAAGTGAGACATTTTTTGACATCTGTGAAGGATGATCATAGGGACTTGGGCGCTGTTCTTCTGCATCATGCGACACGTTCTAGACATACCCGAACGAGCTTCGATCTCATTCTTGGTCAATACAACCATCGTCAAGTTGAAATTGGCAGGCCAAAGTGGAATGAAGAGCTTTCTTCAGTCAAGCGGAAAGCCAAGCGCCTTGCTTACAATTCGTGTGGTGTCTTCCTCTGCGGTCCAAAAAACATGGCTATTGAAGTATCTTCGTCGTGTTACACCCTGTCAAAGAATGATTCAAGCTTTCATTTTCATTTTTCCAAGGAAATCTTTTAGCGCATCAATATGTGACCACGTCAAACCAAGTTAGTGACTTTGACTAACTTCAAATTTAAAAGAAACATTTTTTGTTATTTACAAAATTAGGCACTTCAAGGGTACTTATGCAACCATCATAGCAATTGAACAAAGATGTTTCAAATACATTCGTAGATAGGACCCTTAGTGCCAAGCGTTTACCGGTCAAATCAATGGAATTTTGATAGCGATATCTCTTCTCAGATCAAGAGAAAAAGCTAAGGGTAAATCCGAGCAAGAAATTTGTTGATCTGAATGTTTGGTGCACTAAGGAATGAGATGGGACAGATTTGACTCTAAGACAGGTACTACCTAACAACATTTATCTAAAGTAGTATACGTCCCTCAATATCGTTAGACTGTCCATATTGATTCCATTTACTGATCAGAGGAATATGTTATCATATAAATTTAGAAATTACTAGATTTGTTTGTACATCGAAAGCACGAGATAAACTTTCCAAGGCCAGTACACATCAACAATGCTTGAAAAATATCATATTTTCTATTTGACAATAATATCTAATACACAGGGAGCCCGCATTTATATTACTTTATGCTGGTATGGCTCGATGAAACTATTCAAGTATGCCATTGATGCAGAGTTACAAATAAAGAGAATTCATAAGCGAAAAAATACGCTTGTGGATTCAATAATCAATTAGCCCTATTGGTTACGTTAAGAGAAACACATTGCAGCCTATCTGAGTCCATCCACATATTTTGGTCTCGAAATCTGAACACTTGCAGTACTAGATAGTATCAATGAACAACTATTGACGTCACTTAAAAATGATATGAGATTGATTGGATTTCGAATGAAGACCTTCCTTTTAAACTTTGTAACTTTGAAATTTCAGGACCTGGTAACACATGTGACAACGATGAATAAAAAAGGTTTGTGATAGGCATTGAACATGGAGAAATACAGCTTTTTACAATATATTGAAGCCTTTGTGATGAGAAATATCATCCAGGTCCTACCAAAAGGCTCAACATTACTCATGAATAGTATTGACAAACAAGTTGACTAACAAGAATTGAGGAGAACCAAAAGGTTAAGAATGATACGGAAGAAAATGATGTTATTTCAGAAAAAACACAAAATTATTTACCGAGTAAGTTCAAGAATGCAAAAATAAAAGGTAATCAAGTTGTATAAGTGGCGGTATTGCTTCCACTATAATTTATCATCCTTTGTCTCAAAGGAACAGATATTGGAAGAAAAACTATTTCAAACTCAAGATTAAACCACTACTAACTTTGGAACTAGAAATTAAAGTAATGAAGATTCACAAAACATTGATTCATCAGATGCCTTGTATATGGTATTTTCTAAGACTGATATACTGACTTGACATGTATGGATTCGTAGTACTAGCTCTAGTGGGCGTAACTATGATTCGTGTAGGCAAAAAGAGGATGACTGTAATAGATGTTGGAAGTCTCAATGGTAGAGTAGAGCAAGCTGATGATTCTAGCTTGGATATCACCCTGAATGCAGCCTAATTGGAACTCTGGAAAAACGAATCAGCATAAATAGGCGACCAAGGGGATCGATTTTCCCTCCTGGACAAAACTTATATAATTACCAACTTTCATGTGCATTGAAGAAAAATGTGTGTCATGTATTGAAATTGCTATGGAGATTGACCATTAAGGAATGCTTTTTCTTCCAATACTTCTTTTTTATTTTCATACGTGAACTTCTTAATTACCCTTTCAAAACAAAGACCGAAAGCATTCTTTATCGCTTCAGTTCTATAATCCTAGAAGGTAATATGTGACAACCTATCAAAGAAAATGTTGATTCTGGATGGTAAACAGAGAAGGGAACAATTAGGTATCCACTTTTAAGTGTGTTGAAAGTCCTCTTCACTACCGTAAGACCTAAAGGTTTTGATTATTTCTTTAAGATTCTCTGTCTTTTCAAATGCCTAAAATTTTCTAATCCTAATCAGTAGTTAAGACAAATAAAGTTATTGTAGAATCCGCGTAAGGGATATGCCAATAATTGTTGGCGTCGCTGACACATTCGACACTTACGTTCTCTCTACATAGGTATACATTTATAAATCAATATCTTTTCTAGCTTATCTCACTACCAATAGTACCAAAGGCAACATACAATAGACCAGTTACATGATATCTTCTAGTATAAAACCCATAGAGCGAACATCAAAAACGACAACTCGTTATTTTCATCCTATTACAGATACAATGATACTTTTACCAAATCAATGCAAACCTTCAATGCTGGCTATTCAAAAATTATAAATCCAGTTGAGTTGTTAAGCACATGATCATTTTACTACATGATCGTTTTCTACTTCATGCATGATAATTTGCAATTCTTTTTTTAGCAAAAAAAGGCAAGAGAATGAGGTTTTCTAGAAATCTTCTACTTCAATGTACATTAATAGAAGGCATATATGGATTGTTCATTCACAATTGCCATACATATCTTGCTGGAGTCACTTTCTAGTCCTAAAAGCATTTACGTTGGATACAAAGAATTAGCAAAGAAATCGTTCCATTTCCATGGTGAATATACGTAGACACTTGTGCTCAGATATGGACAGAGATGTATGCTGTATTTTACGAGGGAAGATCAAATTATCGTCTATGGAACAAATTTTGAAGATATTTTGATTTAAACAATCCTATTTTACCTTGACTTGGATCAAGCCCCATGTCTAAGTAGTAAATATCATGGTTGCATTTAATCAATTGATTAATTCAATATGATTTTCAGCCTTTACCTATGGAATTGTTTAGTTCAATTAATCGTTAAAAACGCTCTCTCCATTACAAACTTCTTTATCAATTCCATAGCCAATCCGCTTGTGACTAACTAAAATTAAAGACGAAGCTATTTTATCTACGTTTTCTAGTGATCAACACACTGAAACTTAGTTTACTTTTCAGTGGCTTTCAGTTTCCTCGTTGATTTGACTATCGTTCTTTCTCCATAAATCCAAAGGTAACAAAAATTGACGAAATTCTCCATCCTTTAATTGCACTTGAAAGTACACACCGCGATAAACTCCATCATATTCTTCTAGCATAGCATCTCCAGGCTTCCATAGAGCATCTAATCCACGTCCCGATCGTCGTAGGTCGGCAAATGTGAAGACTCCACCAGAATTATATTTGATGTAAACCCCCCCGTCAAATGTTAGGGGAACTCCATCTTGATCCATCCCATGAAGGAGTCCCCGAGGAAGTTGAAGCGTTGTCACCCAATCCTTCAAGGCATTCACACCCTCTGAGGCTGAGGAGGCACAAATTCCCAACAAGGTCTGACCGTGTGCAGCGTCTACATCACGTTCCGATTGCGCTGCTTCGTGAAGAGATAACACAGCTTGTTGCAATCGACCCTGATGTTCCCTCCACGACGAACAATCGGCATCATTCGTTATTGAAGTGGTGACACATTCGAGATTCATCCGTTTGTCCCACTCGGATAGACACTCAGTAGCATCATGAATGACATCTAAACTAACAAGATGCAGGACTGAATTCGGATATCGCTGATCTTTGTTCGTCAAATAGTTGTTCGTTTGTGTTGTTAACGAAAATGCATCTGATGATAGAATAGCATTTGTTGATACGATGAAGAGCAAACGAAGTAAAGTCATTTCAGATGCAATGTTTTACAATTTCATCGCAGCGATTTTGCAGGTGGTAACTTCAACATGCAATCATAACATTTACTGCATTGAGGATACTCTACTTGCAACTTGTGTGTGAGAGAGCCACAGGTTCCTCACGTTGGAGGAATCTTGATTTCAAAACTCCATCACAAATGGAATTCGACCTTAATTTATATGTTGATCCTTAAGGAACATCGTCTTGAATGTATAGCCTTGTAATGTCAAGTATATAGGCCTAGGATTGCACTTGCCTCTCTGATTGTGAATGCTAATTAATAGGAGTGACTATTGATTCCCTCATTTTATCCTTCATGGTTGGGCTTCAAGCTTGGCAACGTAGAGTCCACTTTTTCTCATGATTTGTAGCTATCACCCAGATAGCAAGCATGATTTGCGTGAGTTTATGGCGCGAATACTCTTTGAAGTCACCGATACATCCTAGAAAACCATCATACTTATACCCCAATTGAATGAGGGGTAGCTCCGGATTCTATAGCATTCTGACAAAACCACGCAGCACTTAGAGCCTCAGCTACCTTAATAAGTTTCCAACAAAATATATCATTTATGCACGATTTAGTCCTGAATATTAATTGGGAACAAGCATCCTGAGGGGACTGACGACCTATGACTATTTTCCACCCAAGTTTGACAATACCACTTGGGAACAAACAAAAAATCCCAATGAGAAATTGATATCCTATACATGAGTCCACTGGAGAGCATTCATCATTCCACTAGATAATGGATTTGTTGAAATAGTTGAAAGGACTACAAAGATGAGGAAGAAGCCTCAAAAGAGATTCCACTTAAAAGTTCTAAAATTAGATTGAACTCAAGGTTTCACCGTGAATTGCTTAGCCTCAAGATAATTTTCAGTATCCCTGATCGATAACCCTAAACAAATAAAAAACTAAGCTGACTAGAACGTAAGGGATATTTCCAATATGGATTTCATTTCTCACAGACAAAGCAGATGATAATGTTGATGGTGAAAGCCCATGTAATCCTAAGAATTATATGGAATAACTTTTTAAGACTCTCAGGGAAGAAATTATTTTATGGTTGACATTTTTGAACCGAATATGAAAGTAGTAAGTTTCAATATCATCAGAAGGAGTGGTGCTGCATTCGAAATACAAAACTTACAATTTCAGGCACGGGAATGTTGTTTCACGTGTATGTCATAATTTAAAATCTGCTTGAGCGTTTGGAGCGAAAGTGAGTATTTGTTTCTATATCTACTATTTTTTAATGATAGAGGTTAACTTTAACCACAACATTAGTGTTGCGCTGATAGGCAATTGAATCTTGGGAATGAATAGCTTTGCATAAGCAAATTCTGTTTACGTTGTGCAATATCACATCATACCTTTTTCTGAGCATCGTTATAAAGTCGAAACAATTCACCAGTAGAAACTTATTAGCAGCAAGGAAATATTTCCTACATTAGATATGCAGTCACAAAAATGTGGCTATCTTGTAGAAAAAATCTGATTATCTTGTGAAAAAAATGACAGTATTGATTGACTCAACGAAAACAAAATCAATTCAAAGTATCGATATAAATTCATGGGAAGGAGACTATGTCATACGTTTACGACACGTGATTCTAGATAATACCTAACATCATAGGTTGTAAGCAATACAGTCTAATAATACTATAATAAATTACTAAGACTATATTTACGCATCTAAATCTAGGTTAAGTAACATATTTAAACATTCTTTTTATACCTTCCATAAATTCAATTAAAACATAGTCTTATATGAATTTAGTGATGCTTAATATTGCTTATAGATGAAGAAGATCAATTAAAATCTTTTTAGGACCGTCATATCAATACGGTAGGAATAACTATTACAGATTCCTAAGTAACAAACAGGAATCTATCAAGATTCACGATTGATGAATCTAAGTCATGAACCTAAGATCACAAAGTCTAAATTTTAAGTGTTGAATCTAACACGTAAGCTAAAGAGACAACGTGGTCAAGGAAACACGTTGCAATTGATTCACAAGAGATCTAATGT
>CAAAJI010000086.1:95362-133924 GCA_900642245.1 Fragilaria radians | reverse complement strand
AATCTCTGAGAATGATTTGGATTGGATGATTTACACCTCAATTTAGAAAAAAATAGTTTCTTAATCTAGCTGTTAGAAATTTAGCACATGACAACAAGTTGCAGCTGGTATTGATAGAGAGTTGTATTGGAAATAAAGATGTTGTTAGAGCATCAATGTGCTATAAAACTGAATTTGTCATTCAAGAATTATTGTAAGAATAATGGGCATTTGATGAGCAACTGTTTTTAGTCATTGAGGAAGAATCACCTTTTGAAATGTTAATGAAATGTTATTTTAACAGAAGGAATTCGATTTACTTCAATGAATCATTGGAGAAGCTATATCAAATCACGCCTTTTTTCAAGAAAATCCAAAGTCTAACATGGTATTGGAGGATAAGTGGCATACCATGGGGAATGGATCACGATATACCTTAAATGGAGCAGTTTAAGTTATGAATACATACCGCCTAGTATTGGAAACAACATAAGTTTTAAAAAAATCATGCCAATTGAAACTTGGAACAGGTGCCTGATTTTATATGAAGTGCCCATTTTTATTTCCTGCTGAATATTGATATTGAGTCCTGTTTGCTTCCAGTGATGTGTTGGTCGGAGGACACGAACAAAAAAGGTTCGCTTAAAATTCATTCATAAGTACTTTTGTGACGACAAATTGAATCGTTTTTTCTATGTATATGTAAGAATTTTTTAAATTTACAGCAGCTCCAGCTAAAATAAACATTCGAATAAGCATAACCGAAAATTACATATATATACCTCCAGTGCCAAATAGCATGAATCAACAATAAGTGAGGTAAGCTTTTGATGGAGACAAATGAGAAGGTCACAAATGAGAATATTTCAGTCGACTCCAAAGCGGCAATTTTTATTGTAAAATCGCATAAAAATAACATTTTTCACGAGAAAATGATTGACATAGCCTTAAATGACGAGGCCTTATTGACCTCTGAATTTGACAGTGGAAGCGAATCACGACTCGGGATACGCCCTGCAGGGATTTCGTCGATTACAACTTTCTCAAGAGCAATTGTGTCGAACGAAAAGCATGAGGCCATTGACAGGGCTTTTTGTCTTGTAGATGTGTCGAATAATGGACTACTTGAAAGGGATGAACTTGTTGTGCTGATGGAACACGCTGCTAGGGATATTGAGCTATGCGTTCCTAAATCAGTCATCATCGATGCTGCCGAAGCATTAATTGAAGATGTGGGAGATGAAGGCAGTAATCACTTAACCAAAGAACAGTTCGCCAGTCTTTTCGAACGTTGTCCCGATTTACTGCGATATTTCGAAAATGGCAAAGCTGATATTGATCTTTTGCGACAAGGTCAAGAACGCCCAACGACAAAAGAGGAATTGGAAGAAGCAGAAAGAGAAAACGAAGAAGTATGGGAAAGTATGCCGCATGTGCATTGGAAAAGTGAATACACACGTACTATTTGGGCTTTTTTGTACTTTGCTGCCAATGTGGTAGCCTTTACAACCAAAGGAATAATTTATGCCAATTCAGTCAATGTCAAGAGTGTATTTGGCAGTTGTATCATCGTTGCTCGAGGGTCTGCTCAATGCTTGAACCTTAACTGTTGTCTCATACTTTTGCCACTTTGCCGCCATGCTTTGACTCGGCTACGGGCAACGAAACTACGCTTTTACTTTCCATTCGATTCTTTCATGATGAGTCATATTTATTTCGGAATTGCTATACTAATCTTCACTATATTGCACGTCTCTGCTCATGTGTGTGACTTCATAAATTTCACTCATGCAGAACAACATGATATCATGGTACTCTTTCATGAAAGGAATCTGGACGTACCGGAAGGCGTTAAGGAGCGATGGATATTTCTTCTTGGCACTACGGCTGGTATAACTGGAATCATTATGTTGGTGTGTATGCTGATTGCATACCCATTCACGCTTTGGCGACGAAGCAAATTCAACTCATTTTGGTACACGCATCATCTTCTCATCGTAATGTTAATTACCCTGTGCTTCCATGGAATAGGTAATCTCCTTGAGCCTTTTGAGTCCGTGTATTGGATTATGGTGCCTTTTGCACTCTATATTCTTCCTCGTTTTGTGCGTGAAACTTCATATTCAACTCGAAAAATCCTTGATATCCAAGTGAAGAAAGGTAATGTTGTTGCCATTAAATTAGAAAAACCGAAAAATTGGGATAATCTAGTTCGACCGGGTATGTATGCTTTCTTGAAAGTTCCTAGTGTGTCACGATATGAATGGCATCCATTCAGCTTGACATCAGCTCCCTACGAAGATTTCATTGAATTCCACTGTGCTAAGTCAGGTGATTGGACTGGCAGATTGTATGATCTTGTTAAAGGCTTAGATTCGGACGAAGAGGGAGGGATTCAAAGCCCAGAAAGGATCTTGGAAATATCCTTGAAAGTAGAAGGGCCTATTGGTGCATCTTCACAAGGATTTAAAGATTATCCCATTGTAGTTTTGATTGGAGCTGGAATTGGTGTGACCCCAATGATTAGTGTACTGAAACAGCTTTTGGTCAACCCAGGAAAGATGAAACGTGTTTTTTTCTATTGGACAGTCCGGGATAGAGAAGCCTTTGCATGGTTCGCTAATATTATGGATAGTATCTTCGAATATGATAAAAACCGAGTGATGGAGGTGAGACATTTTTTGACTTCTGTAAAGGAAGACCATAAAGATCTAGGCACTTCTCTTCTGTGCCATGCCATACGTGCAAGACACAGCCGAACCAATTTTGATCTTATTCTGGGAAGGTACAATCATCGTCAAGTTGAAATTGGTAGACCCAAATGGGCAGTGGAGCTGCTTTCAGTGAAGAAGCAAGCTAAGAGCCTTGCTCATGATTCTTGTGGTGTATTCTTGTGTGGGCCGAAAGCAATGGCAATCGAAGTTTCCTCTTCTTGTTACCTGCTGACTAAGAAATATCCTGGTTTTCATTTCCATTTTTCTAAGGAAACATTTTAAGTCTAGATAATGCTGCATATAACTGGGTCGTTTGAAGTGCCATTCACATTTGGAACCTTGTTGTGCAATATAATTTCAACAGCTTTGGAAAGTTAAGTATTTGATGAACCTCAGATGCTATCATCAGTTTAAGTTTATACTTTAAACTCTTAGCATGTAGATTCTACTTGAACTTAAGATGCAGCCATTTTCTTTCAAGCGACTAAAATGAAGAAATTATGTTACGCAACAAATTTCCAACTAATACATGTGATAAGTTACATGATATACAATTTTCAATCGTTACTTTATTCTTGTTTCTACTAGTATACCCAACAATTTTAGCCCTCAGCAATTCCTTGTATGCAGTCATAGTAGCACTGTTTGAGAGAAAACTACACGTGTCCTACTACTCTGACTCATTTCCAACATTCAAATTCTTAACAGAAAGTGAAATGATTAAAAGCCTCTGTTCTAACTGCTCTAATGATATTGCAAATATACCTTAAGTTCCTTCACAACTTAAGATATTTGTTTAGGTTATCGATGAGGGTTTTATCCCTTTGGGAAATTGCAAAATTTGAGATTGTTTGAGTAAGCGTTACTTCAATTTTTTATCGTTGTTTTCTGGCTAGGATCGGAATCTGTTAGCCTGCATGACACCTGAGATATACTGTTGTTAATTCCATAACTGCAATGCCATTTACGGCAGAAGCTTCGAGACTTTCAACTCTATCAGCTAGAATTACGAATCTTTTGTATCCATTGGAATTTGCATTATTAGACTTGTATCATCTGAGGTTTCAGTTGAAAGTTTCCAATAAGAACAATAACAAACCCCGCTGTCTGAGTCTAAAGACATTACTGACACAGGTGGAAGGGAAACAGGTAAACTTGGTTCACCTCTCATCATGAGAACTGTTTGTTTTAAGTTATGCATGGTTATTGTTTAGCTAGGTTTGCTCGACTAACCACTCCTTGTTCAATAATATATGTATAAGACTCCTAACTGCTTTAATTTCTTTTTAAAGTAATACATGGTTGTTGTATAGTTATTTACACGACTCACTACTCCTTGTTCAATGGTATATATTTAACACCCTCAAAGTGCAACCCAGTAAGGTGATTCTTAGGTCATTGTCTCTTGGTAGGGTTTGGAAGATTATTTTTCAAGAATTAATAGATCAACTTACCTTAAACTGGTTGAGTTTCTTTTTTGTCGAGTGAATTGCCCACTTCATCCACCCTGATACAGGACCCTTTCTTCCATTGGTGCACAACAGAAAAGTAGGCATCGTTAGTCATTACATCACTCTGATCTCTGGCCAAATATTTTCTAAGCAAGAAGTATGTAAAGCATTAAGGCATCTTACTAACTAGACTATATATGAAGACAAATTAGAGGATTGATAGAGGCACTTTTCTCGAGTTATACAACTTGTTCCTTTGCATGACATTCAGGGGTAAGCTGAAATACATGTAGATGCTTTTCATTGTTTTCTCCTGATCAGATGAAGCAGCGTTTAACAAGTTTTTCTACGAAGTTACAATTACAAAGCGACATAAAAATGGGAACGGCGTCAAAATCAGAAGCGAACTTCGTGAGTAAATTCTCGTAGTGAATAAACGTTAGCATGAACTTACCAATCTCACTGCTATTGCCCCAGTTCATAATCGTAAAACAAGAACTGTTGGAGCCTGCTACCTCACTATTCTCGAATTTAATCCTGCTCCCATTCTTAAATCGCGAGTATGTATCATATTTTCTGAATAGATGATCGACACTACAGCAAAAGACGGGAAAAGGTCTAACATCGAGAAAAGACTTTGTCAAGAAGCAAATTCAAGGATGGATTTAAGAAATCCGTCAGTTGTCTGTACCAATACATTGGACCAAAAGTGGAAGCAGGATGCCATCGATTTAGCATTTCATAAGTTGGATATGTCCAATTCTGGTCTTTTAGATAGAAATAAACTTTCTGCATTGATGGAACAGACTTCTTTGGATATGGAACTAGGTATTCCTATATCAGTGATTATCGATGCAACTGATGCATTGATGGAAGATGCAGGAGCCTTAGATAAGGAATATGTCACGAAAGAGCAGTTTCAAAGACTTTTTGACCGTCATCCCGATTTGTTGAAATGTACCGACGATGAAATAGTTGAAATTGATATATATAAATCTGATCCGCACCAATCACTCAAAAAACAGCGATTTGCAGACTATGAACGAGAAAGTGACGAAGTTTGGGAGAGCATGCCACAAGTACATTGGAAAGTATTTTACGAACGTATGATTTGGATATGCCTGTACTTGGCTGCCAATGTGGCAGCCTTTACAAGCAAGGGAATAATGTATGCCAATGCACACAACGTCAAAAATGTATTTGGTAGCTGCATCATTGTTGCTCGTGGTTCTGCCCAATGCTTGAATTTGAATTGTTGTCTTATACTTTTACCAGTCTGCCGACATGTCTTGACACGGCTAAGGGCAACCAAATTACGCTTTTTCTTTCCATTTGATAGCTTTATGACAGTCCATATTTATTTGGGGATTGCTATACTCTTCTTTACAGTCTTACATGTGGCCGCTCATGCATGTGGCTTTATAAACTTTACTAATGCAGACCAAGACAATATTATGCTACTCTTTCACGATAAGAATTTAGATGTTCCTGAAGGAGCTAGGGAGCGATGGATATTTCTCCTTGGGACGACGGCTGGAATAACTGGAATCATAATGCTAGTCTGTATGTTGATTGCATACCCCTTGATGCTATTACGTCGAAGGAACTTTAACTCCTTTTGGTTTTCTCACCACCTTCTCATCATCATGATCATCACTCTTTGCTTTCACGGTATTGGTAATCTGCTAGAACCATTTGAGTCCGTGTATTGGATTATGGTACCTTTTGCACTCTATATCGCTCCTCGTATCCTACGCGAGACCTCATTTTCGAATCGCAAAATTCTGGATATCCGAGTGAAGAAAGGTAATGTTGTTGCCATTACATTGGAACGCCCCAAAAACTGGGATAATCTAGTTCGACCAGGAATGTATGCCTTCTTGAATGTTCCAAAGATATCACAATATGAATGGCACCCTTTTAGCTTGACATCAGCCCCCTATGAAGATTTTATTGAATTTCACTGCGCTAAGGCAGGTGATTGGACTGGTAAATTGCATGACCTTGTGAAAGATTCAACGTTTGCAGAAACAGGATTATCAAAGTCTGGAATGATATCGGAATTTGTTTTGAAAGTAGAAGGGCCTATTGGTGCGTCGTCGCAAGGATATAAAGATTATCCTATTGTAGTTTTGATTGGAGCTGGAATCGGAGTGACTCCAATGATAAGTGTTCTCAAAGAGCTCTTGATAAACCCTGGAAGGATGGAACGGCTTTTTTTCTATTGGACTGTTCGCAAGCGATGCTCTTTTGAGTGGTTTTCCAAGATTATGGATGATATCTTTGAATATGATAAAAAGCATGTGATGGAAGTTCGACATTTCTGGACATCTGCGAAAGAAGATCATCAAGATATAGGTTCTGTTCTTTTGCACCATGCATCAAGAGCAAGACACAGCCGAACCAGCTTTGATCTAATGCTAGGGCATTTTAATCATCGTCACATTCAAATTGGCAGACCAAGATGGACACAAGAGCTTCGATCAGTCAAAGAGATTACCAAGAGTTTAGCCCATGACTCATGCGGCGTGTTCTTGAGCGGTCCAAAAGCTATGGCTGTTGATGTATCTTCATCATGTTTTTTGCTCACAAAGCATGATCCAGGCTTTTATTTTCATTTTTCCAAGGAAACATTTTAAGCAATTTCTTATAGCATAAAAAATATTGATCTCGGTTAAAATCATTACGCTGTTGTTATCCTTAGTTTCAAAGTACTTCTTACAAGCTGCCTCTGCACAGAGTGCTAATAATCAATTTAAAAAAACCAATCTATATCCAGGAGAAAAGCCTCATGCATGAAAATCCTTTGTCATGAGTCATACTAATCCCCGTAACAAAGGACCTAATTCAAAGCCACCTGTACCAGCAGCTGTGATAGAGAGGACAGCACTGTGAAGACCTGCTACTGATAAAAATTCAATGTGACGATGATAAAAAGGGTAGAGAATACACCACTAAACAACGCTGAATTTACCTTCAGCAGCCACTGCTCTATTGACATTGTGGTCAATGAAGCTGCAAGAAAAAAGGTTGACAATTGTGAAATTCATTAGCTGAAAAGTAGTCTAAATTGTCTTAGCCTTGATGTGCAGGATAGAATGAAGTAGATAAAGTTGATACATAAAAGATGTAGAGACTAACATAAAATACCATTATTATCAAGCTCTTTTCGCTTGTCCATGTAAATTACCTCATGTTTTGAAGTCTTTTGGTATCAATGATTAGACAAATTGAGCTTCTCAGGGTTGCAGACACTATAGGAGAATCAAACAAGTAGTATCAAATTTCGAAAAGGCCTAGTAGTTAGAAAGGCAAGCTCTATGTACAGTTTTAATTTTGAAAATTCTAAGTAATGACCAACTCTTTACAAGAAGAAACAAACATGGTCCAATATGTCAACCTCGTCTCACAGATATTGTTTCAAGTAAGGTGTCTTGAGTGGTGGGTTGTGATTCTCATCTTTTGATTGGATTGAAATTTCCACTTACGTCATACTTCGTCATCAAGAATCGTAATCCTGAAGTCCTCTGCAGATTGCAGTCCCCCTGACCTTATTGTAGATTCGTTTTGTCCATCATCACGACAACACACAAACACAACATCGTTGTCTCGAATGAGAATCAATTCACAGTACTTGACTCTTGTCCTTTGTTGCAGCACCAGTCGTTCGTTCTATACGTCTGCTTTTGTTCCAAGATCCCATTCAGTATCGTCAAGGCTTTTGGATCGTCGATCGTTCTCTCGTCATACCATTGTCACACCGAACCACCAACCAAAGAGATTGATTGTACAAAGATCATCATTTACAATTCCAACTATCAACACTATAAGGATGTACAATACCAAGGACAAAAGTATTGATATCAAAGATTTCACGAATGACAATAACGATGACACTTCGATTCACAAAAATACTCGCATTGCATTATGTCAATTTCCTGTGGGTCCAAACAAGGAAGAGAATCATGCAACTGCGTCTTTCTATTTAAAACAAGCTGCTGCCAAGGGAGCTCGTCTTGCGGTATTACCCGAAATATGGAATAGTCCCTATGCGACAGCGGCATTTGCTGATTATGCAGAAGAATTACCATCGGTGCTAGACCAAGGTGAGGAGACATGGAAATCAAATTCTCCCTCGGTACAATTGTTACGAAATCTTGCTATAGAATATAAGATGATTATTGTTGGAGGTTCCATACCCGAACGAGATGGAAATCATCTTTACAATACCTGTTTGGTATTTGATCCAACTGGTACCCTGGTGGCAAAGCATCGAAAGGTACATTTATTTGATATTGATGTCCCAGGAGGAATTCGATTCAAGGAAAGTGATACTTTAAGTCCAGGTAATACCGTAACAGCCTTTGATGGTGGTAGTGACTTTGGAATGATTGGTATAGGAATTTGGTACGTGCAAAATATCCTGATGGGGGATGAGATACAACATATCTTATTTCATTCCTTGTCATCTGACCACTCCATTTGTGTTCCCATCCTAACTTTTCTTAATCTGTCTAACTTGTCATATTCCTCATGCAATCACATCAAGTTATGATATTCGTTTCCCAGAATACTCGTTACTATTAGCACAAAAATACAAATGCAATTTACTTATTTTCCCCGGTGCCTTTAATTTGACGACTGGTCCGGCTCATTGGGAATTATTGCAACGTGCTCGTGCTGTAGATCAACAATGCTTTGTATTGACAGCATCTCCAGCTCGAATTTTACCTCCTCCCTTGGTAGACAATGAGAATGACAAGGGAAGTAGTAGTCCCTATCCACATTACACTGCCTGGGGTCACTCCACTGCCATATCACCCTGGGGGACAGTGTTGGCAACATGTGAGGAAGATGAGGCACTAGTCCTATGTGATTTGGATATGGACCTAGTCAAGAGTATGCGTCAGGGGATACCCACCTCCTTGCAAAAACGAACTGACTTGTACCGATTGTATGGTGCTGATGACGCGGAAAGGCTTTAAGAAGAAGAAAAGGTGACTTGGCATATGGTGGATGATGTTAACATATTACTTTTAGAGCTATAGTGTTATGTAATCATTTCCCCTATGTAATGTAAAGTTGGAAAAGGCTAGTGACTAGTAGTAGTTCCAGTTCCAAGTAATTATTGTTTTGTCACATCCGTACGACGTCATCGAATGAACTGTCATGACGTATGTCTGTAATGAAAGATATTGTCGAAGAAAGATATAAAACTTGAAGACGATGAGATTTGTAGTCATGAACAATGGGTTTGCTGCCATTTTAATATATATTACATTCCTCCAAGAGATTGCATTCCTAAGTCATACACCTTCAGTTTCGATTTGTCATGGTTGGAATATGATGTTTGGAGTAGTTCCATTGGGTAGTCGTCTTCGTCGACTTAGTAGTAGTCATCATGATAATGATGATTGTCAGGACGAATCATCATTCATTCTTGAGAAAAATCCTAATGACAAGACTATGATGAAACGTTCTGAATTTTGGAAGGTCATGACTCGAGAGGTTATGATAACAACAACAACAATAATGAGTGTTGGATTGTCACCAACCTTAGCAATAGCAACCACAACAACAAACGATGATGATGATGCCGTAACAATGACTACTAACAAGTACAACAACAACAAACGTATTCATTTATCGGATTCTGAATTAAAAGCCATTGTTACAAAGGATGTTGTTGAAAATCAATTTTTAACCAATGGTCAATTAACAAGATCTATTTATGATGAATCAGCAACCTTTACAGATGAGATTGATACCTATTCGATGGATCAATGGATTCTTGGGACACAACGTTTGTTTGTGGGTGATGGTTCTTCGATAAGTGTAGGAGGAGGAGGAGGAGGACGTGATGATACTACTACAAATGACAATGATTGGATTGTCGTTACCAAGGATCAAGTTGAATTTCGATTTGATGAACAATTAATGTTTAATATACCATTGTTCGTTTGGAGACCAGTCGTTCATTTGACTGGAAAAGTTGTATTGAAACGATCTCTGGATACAGGACTTATCACATCCTATCAAGAATTTTGGGATCAAGATGTTGTCACAGTATTAAAGTCGGCCAAGTTGGTTTCATATCCGTGATAGTCAGGATGGTAAGATAGATGTGTGGATGGTTGATTTGTTTACGATCCATCCAACGACAGGAACCTAAATCATGGTAAAGAATTACGTTGGGAATAAATATGCAGCAGTAATGTAGATTTTGCTTCATGACGCGTTGTAAATGCATGTAGTTTCAATTCAATCCATATTATTGTTATTTCTATAAACTGCATGTGACGAAAATGGATAGTGCTGTCATCCCCCTTCTCTGATCAAGAACATGAGATGGAACAAGATGATTTCCATTCCATATATCGCCCTTTTTCCCACATTGTTTCCCATATGTTCGTACGTATGTCACTTTTGGAATACATTATTGTTGTTGTTCTTAGGCATAAAGAAAATCATCAACGATGAATCCAGACAGTTATTTTCTTAAACTTGCACACCCGATGACACCGTTGGAGGTGAATATTCTCCTCTTCCAGAATATACATCACTACCAACAGTAGCACCACCACCACCACCACCAATCGAAGTAGTAGTAGCAGCAGTAGTAGCAGCTCCTCCTCCTACAGCAGTACCAAAATTTGCATCATCGGCTAATTTTGCCAATCGTCGTTGACGTTGACGATCTTGAGCACGTTTGGCACGAAAGTAATTTCCAATGCAAAGAACTGTAATGAACCCAACAAGGAAGGCTGTGAAGCATATTGCCTATAGTAGTTTTGTTTTGTTTTTAGTTTGTTTGTATGCAATAAACAAATGAACATATAATTGAATGGTAGGACAATTGTAAGGATAGAATAATCCATTCATAGAACACTTCCACGGGGACTACGACAACAAGTATGGCAACATTTACAACAGCAACAAACAACTACCATAACAAGCAAAAACAATATTCACGAACCAACAACTCGTCAACGTACCAATATTACCTCAACTACAGATCGCCCTCGTGATCGATACGTCATTTGGGACTCCCCCACTCAACAATGCCAACCAAAGTTACGAAAAATTATTTCTATTTGGGAAAGTGTTTGGTGTGTATCGTATAACAAACACAATACAAGAAATGGTATTAGGGAACGTTTGTTCTTTCAAGACACAAAATCAAAGAGGAAGAGTAAGTCAGAAAGAAAGAGAGAGAGAGAGAACAGAACGGCAACCAAGGTTGTCCTCAAACCCGAAAACGGAACCGTAAGTTTGAGTTTGCCGTTTTGTTTTTGTTCTAGTCAGTAGTCAGTAAGTAGTAGTAGTACTACCGGTAGTTGACTGGGACAACGATGGGAGTAGAAACCATCGCCGTAGATAGAACCAAAAACTTGGAATTGTTCTACACACACATAAAAGACCCAATTTTTTCCTCCCCAAAAACGGTTGTAATTGTTAAAGAATAACAAAAACAACTTCCATCGAAAATTTATTCTCCATCCACATCGACTACGCCATCCAAAAAAAATGGGAGGCTTAGCTTTTTTCAATTTGGTAATTTTGTTGAGGGCTTAATTCATACGCCTCTTTTCATAAATTCATATGCATCGTATCCACTTTTTACGCTGTACAACAACTTAGATGAGATGACTTGTATTCCATTCCATAATTATTTTTAAGTCCAAAAAGGATTGATGGAGGGAGGTTAAAAGAAAATCCTTTGATAGCATCTAGCAAAAGGATTACTTTTCATCATTATTCTAATCAATTTGGAAATTTGTCATAATTCAACGAAGTGAAAAAATACAAGAAGTGATACTAGATGACTCGGTGTAAAGTCTAATGAATACTATGTTTTTGATGTTACGGCTATCTTGTGAAGTGTAGTATCCTTCCTTCCCTCTCATCCTACGTAGAAATACACTGATTCATGGTTGTTGTTTTCAAAATAGATTGGTTACGTACATGAGACCCACGGCAGGGTAGGTGCTGAAACCATCTTCCAGGGACGCGAGACGGATACTGGAAATTGAAGTGTAAATCCTTGGAGACTTGTCCCCCGTTTGAATAAATTAGGAAAAATAAGTTGTTCCATTGTTGGAAGGTTACTATTGTCATGATCCATAGTAGATTGATTGGATGACAATGAGCTTCCTGATTGTGACACATCATTTTGGTATCCATTCCTGATACTGCCTGCACCAACGCTGATACTATTACTCCTACGAGGTGGAGGCCGAATCAGACGTTTACCCTTCATTACATGCACCATGGCAACTTCATAATCAAAGCATTTCAAGCTGGATCGGTACCAAACAAGTCCCTTTGGAGACCAGACAAGTTCCGTATCATTCAAGAAACCAAATTGGTCCGTCACTTGAGCAAAGACATGAGCAACTTGTATTCCCAAGACGCGTCGTAGTGCCTTGGGAAAGGCTCCCTCATCGAATCGATGACGCAAATCATGTTTCAAATCACAATATCGAAAGTAATTACGACTTTCAGGTGTATTGATAAATACAGTAAATTGACCTGCCAGGGCAACCTCAAAGCGGGAACATAAATGTGACGCCCACGTCCCATGGATATAGTCCACAGAACTTATGGATATCACTGAATATCCCTCTACTAATGGCCGTATTAGAAATTTAGTAAGATTTCCTAATATGATATCCATATCAGCCCATGCCCAATGAGAGTAGTTTGTTAGGTAATCTTCAAAGACAAAACCTAACATGGGCTTTAAACGTGATACAGTCATGGGATGAAACGTATAACTGGCATCTTCCAATATTGACCCCAAACGACTGGTATAATACGATTTGAAATCTCCGACAACATGAATATGAATATTATTGCCCTTCCCCTTATTATCTCTATTGACATCATTTGATTGTATTATGGATTGTTTCAATAAGATTTGTGTCGTATTGTCTGGAACAAAGATTAAAAAATCAATCAGTTCTGAATTGGCCATGGCTGATACTAACCAATAGGAATAAAAGGGCGGTGGTAAGGACTCTGAGGAGCTCCATATATGCAAGACGGCAATCCGAATTGTCGATTGTAATGGTACTATATTAAATTGCTCGTCATATTCCATTGGATTCGGTGGTATCGATAAATATGGGAAGACTGTTTGATTTTCTTGTATACAAGTTTTCAAAAAATCGCATTGTGTCTCCCTCCATAACAATGCCTTGAGACGATTTTGATATTGAAATGTCAAGGCTCTGATAGGATTTGTTGTTATTTCCGATGGAACAAACGTATGATTCCTTTCCGTCTTGTTCGATCCAAAAACAATTCGGTATGGACTTTTATGGAAATAATAATTAGGTGTCGTATATGGAATCAAATGACGAAACAAATAAACAAGGCAGAAAAAAGATGTAATGTAAATGGGAATACGAAAGGAAATGGAGGAGGATACCATGGATTGAGGATGATGGATGATACAATCCTCATACCATTGTTGGGACGTATATATATTCCCTATCGCCACAACGATACTAGTCACTCGTCAAACCAATACAGTGCCGTTACGAACTGCCCGCACCATCCCTCTTCGCGCTTGATTGAAACTAAAATCAAAGTAAACTGCATTTGTGGTCGGCACATGGGATCACTCTTGACAAGGACGAAGAAGCACAATAAAGTACAAATCACAAAAAGTAAACCAAAATCACACTCTATTAGACTTTTCTTGAAAGTAAACTGTTTTGAATTAGGAATTAGAACATTGCAAAAATTTAGGCTAGTCAACATGACCCTTTACATGAATCCAAGGTAAATATATTTGGCAAAGCGTTTTAAATTCTATTTTGTGCGCTTAGATATTTGAAGAAACCTGAACTATTTTTTTGGAATGCTTACACTCTTCTTTGTGGCTTCCAGAGATGGTCTCTTGGGAAACTTTCTTACTGGTAACTAGAAAACAATAGTAGAATTTAGGGAAAAGAGACGCGACGTTCTTATCTTTTGGGGAATCACGAAAATAATTGTTATCCGTAACTGTTTCCATACCATTACGAGATATTTTTTGGAATAACATCAGCATAACCGCCCACTAAGGAATCAATCGATTACAGAATAGGTGAGCTACAACATTTCAAGTAATTAACCTTTGGCAGATGATGGATCCAAATTTTGTAACATGGTAACCACTTTCAATGCTAGTCAAAGAAACGTATTAGCATCATAAATACTTCAAGGATTGTCGTATTTTCCCTTCTTTATGTTTGTGAAGCGTATTTTATGGGTAGACCAAGACAGAAAAACCTGCATAAAGACTGTAAGGGAGGTAGTTTGACAGGCTGGTGAAAGACTTTATGTGAATGTGGATATAAACTCAATTCAAGGAGTGAGCTTTGGTGGTTCGATGTTTTGGGCGCTAATTGTCAATGAGGTTACTGTTGGGATTATTTTTGAAGGCAAAGTCCTGAACTCAAGGAAAAGACAATTGCCTAATTAATGAGCTGAAGAAGGTAAAACTTTTGAGTATCCAGAGTTGATCTTCAATAAAGTTCTACGCCGGTGATAAATGATGAGACATTCCGGATTCTGTTAGTTTTGATGATAACTTGAAATTTAAAAAAGGCCTTTTTGCACAGAGATTAAAAAGAAGCCATCAACATAGAGATTCCAAAGGGTATGAAAGCTAAGGAAGATGCATGCTTGATTTTAGACAAAACAATTTATGGTCTTGTTCAAAGCGCTGCAGAATTTGATGATAACTTGTGTCTGCACTAAACTAATGCAATTTTTAAGGGAGCTCCGTTGTTGTGTCATTAGATAAAGCATTCTGGTCATGGTATTGTACGAATTGCAATTTACATTGATGATTGCTTCATGATTGGAGAATCTGATATTGATGATGTTATTGAACGTTAGAAACGTATGGCTTTGGTTTGAAAGTTGAACACAATTTAATGGATTATTTGAGTCGTAGAATATTTCTGGAATATGAATACAGAACAGCATTTGTTATGCAACCGCATTAATCAAGAATTTGGAATGAAATTTGGCAATGAAGTCAACAATTAAAATAATTATGGAACACCTGGAAACCTGTGCTTTAGAATTTTGACACCAAGTGACAACATTGGCAGATTTGATCAGGAATTGCAAACAAGATACAGATCAGGTGAAGGCATATTGTTCTCTTAATTAAATTCGCAATACTAGATTTGGCAAATGTTGTCCAAGGATTATCGAAATGCACTGATGGAGCAAGTAATGCAGCTTATATAGAAATATTGAGGTCATGCATCTTTTTTGGACGCATTGCTCCATTGTTTGAAGATGCAACAAATGGATTAAGGAAAAGAACAGGATTTAGTCCCCATTAGACTGGTGATGCTGAGACCAGAAAAAAAGTGTAAAGGGATTTATCGTTGGTGTGCCTATTTGTTGGAGATCATAGGGCCAGAAAGGTATGAACATTTCTAGCAGTGAAGCGGAGAGGTGGCACTTTCTGAAGCAGTTAATGAAGTTTGTTTTCTTTATCATTTATTGGGCAGTGTTTGTTTAATGGTTGAACTACCAATTGTGGTAAGGTGTGATAATGTTGGCGCTATTTTCATGGCAGAGAATTCAAGTTCTTCAGTGCATATGAGATGCATTGTCACTAGATAGGAATTTGTACGCAAACCAATTGAAGACTGTGTTATTCAAATTGTGTTTGTGAAATCGTATGCGGATGTTGCAGACGTTCTTTACTAGTTATATGAACAGGCAAAAATATGCTCCGTGAGTAAACTGTTGGGAAAGGTGAAGGATGATTTGGACAAGTGCATATCAGAGATGAGCAGAGTATTGTAGAATAGTTCCAATATTCTCAGTCCCAATAAGAATTATGTTTTAGTTTAGTCAAATGAGGTGATTGGCAATGATAAATGTGGGAAGAGTGTTGAGAACTACCTTACTTTAGCAATAGTCTTGGTACAGCTGAGCAACAGATCCTAACAGCACTTGGAACCAAATTTTAATCTCTTACTTTCATATTTTTTTGGTATAGAATTTAAATACAGATTATGCTTCACTAACATTGAAATAACTTAAACCCCAACAATTTTATGCCTAAACCTTTTTAAGTAGGATCCTTTTTCAACATGTTTGTGATATCTCCCAAAAAAATTCCTTGACGCATTCGATCACGTTTCTTTAGCAAAGGAATAGTTTCAAATATCAAATTGTAGTTAATGGCATTGTTCGAAAACAGGTCGGATGACGTACGAAGTGCGATCGATTTGGTTAACATTGTTGCAGCGCGAGTAACAAAACCTTGAAAGAATTCCAATGAACAGGGCTGAAATGATTCAATATCCATTAAATAAAACCAACAGGAACGCAAATGAGTTCGAAAGATTGTTGTTGAAGAAGTCCATGGAATGATTTGCGGGACACGAATCAAAAGTATGACTCAAACAAGATATAAACATTGAAATTCGCTCGAGAGTAGTGATTCGACAACAATCAAGCCGTCAGAAAGTGAATTTGTCTTGTCATATTAAAGGCGAAACGATCTTCAAACGTTGAAAGAATATTTTGATCAAGATTCTTACCTAATAGCAAACCTAATCCTATGAAAGCTAACCCAAGAGAGCTTGAGTTGAATTTCATTAATGTTGTTCGATATGCCTTGTACCTTTCCTTCCTCTCATTGCTGGTATCGTCCACACCAACGTCAGCCCCAGTCTCTGCACTCAAGATTGCATGTAATTGGTTGGGAGAAAACAATCTAACGAAGTGCCAAGAACTAGAGGTCTTCAATTATTACATCACCGAATTCACGATGGCAACTGAGATTGGATTGTTGACACAACTAACTGAGTTGCACGTCACCAGTCCTGACGTGAAAGGAAGCATTCCAACTTTTCTTGCGAAATTACAAAATTTGAGGCACTTAGACCTTGGAGTGAACATGTTTTCAGGAAGTATTCCATCTTCACTTGAAGTCTTGACTAGATTGACATACCTGGACCTTGGATCGAATCAACTTACTGGAAGCATTCCTTCTTTCTTCTCAAATTTTACTGAGTTAGTTTTCTTGGATTTGGGGGTGCATATGCTGACGGGAACTATTCCAATGTCTCTAAAGAGCTTGACGCGCTTGGAGTATTTGGATCTTGGAGGTAACCATTTTGAAGGAACCATTCCGCCGTTTTTAGAAGGTCTTCATCAACTGACTATGCTGGGTCTTGGAACTAATTCCATGAATGGGACAATTCCATCATCCTTGGGAAGCTTGCTACGGTTAACTACTTTGGATTTTGGTAACAACGCATTTTCCATGACGTTACCTTCATTTCTTGCAAATTTCAGTCAACTCACCTACTTGAACTATGGATCTAACATGTTTTCGGGAATTATTCCAACTTTCTTTTCTAGCTTGACACTATTGAGGGATATAGATTTTGGAAGAAACAATCTGACAGGACAAGTTTCATCATCCTTGGGCGATATGACTCAACTGGTTTCATTGAAATTTGGAGAGAACCACTTCACTGGTAGCATTCCAGAAAGCATTTCAAGGCTTAATGTGTTGACAACCCTAGACTTTGGAGGAAATCAACTCACAGGATCTATTTTAACTTCGTTTGAAATGTTGCAAGGCCTCAAAAGCTTACGCTTTGGACAAAATCTATTTTCCGGTACCATACCCAATATCCTTGCCACGCTGACTCAATTAACAAGCTTGCAATTTGGAATCAATACTTTTACTGGAACTATTCCAGACTCACTTTCAAATTTGACTCAATTGATCCTTCTAGATTTTGGAGGAAATCAACTAATTGGTAGTATTCCAACTTCACTTGCAAACTTGACTGAGTTGCAAGAATTAGATTTTGGTATCAACAGGCTTACTGGAGAGGTTCCACTTTCATTTGAAGATTTCTATGAAAGGGGGGTCACTATAAAGGTTGGAAACCTGGGAGATGATGCTTATGGAAGTCATTCTTCCTTCTCTCCTTCTCTTTCCTATGCATTTTGGGTCAAAACTACAGCATTGCTAATTTCTTTAAGTCTATGTATGTAAGAAACAAAAAAGAAAGTAAAACTTCAAGTTTGAGTGCTTTCTTTTCAAACTTCATTAGAAAGGTGTTGCTGATTTTCCACATATTCCTTATGATATAAGTGGACAATGCATATCCTGATTTTGGGAGTTCTTAAAGGTTATAAATAACTGTTTTCGTAGTTCCTTTGTATGAAAGAATATCTATTTGAAAACTTGTCATATCTTAAATTGAAAGATATCATATGTCAAGACCATAGACAACAATATGCGATGTATTGCATGTTATAATATCAGTACCATTGCAATTTGGAATGCTGTAAGAAATGAAACTTATGGCGGAATAAGTACGTCATGTTCCAGATCTTTGAAGATGTGACTTTTTTAATATGTTTCCCCTCTAGGTCCAAGGTATATTTGTGATTTGTCCTGATTAAGAAAAAGAAATTTGATGAAAGCGGAAGAGCAGCAATATTGTCGTAGCTCAATTGGAAATTTAATGTATCTGGTTGCACACATCTTTGTGCTTCAATTTGGAACGATTCTTCATGTTGATGCAGGAGAAATTCACCCACGATTCTGGAAGGTACGTAATTATGTGTAGATGGATCCATCTATTTGGATGACCTTGCATTTCAGACTTCCAACCTTAGTTGCATTCCTGCCTTTACCGTTGCAAATAGTGCTATTCTCACAATATCCTTGACATTAAATAGACCTTACTTGAAGTTATAGTGTTATCAACGTACTCCACTGTCACAAATCCAAACATCTTTTGTTGATTTTTCATTTTCCAAAGTTTCATAACTTGATTTTCAGATACACTCAGACCCATTTTTTCAAGTTAACAGGTATGTTGCAAAGTCCTCTGCACATAAATTGTAATTAAGATTAAGTTATAAACAGTTTCTATTCTAAACTACGGATTGTCACCGCTAATTGGCGATACTTTCTCGCTTTTAATCACTTAACACATCCACATGCTTCACACTACCATAACTTGAAAAAGTGACACACACTTTAACGCAGGTAGATCTTCCGATTCTTTGCATTTCTGTATTTTGGCTTTTCTTTTAACACAGCTCTCTTCATTTCTTTTCCAAGTTAACGATAGGGGGCTGGCAAAATATTTGTCCGTTAGAATTTCTAATGCACTGGATGTACTACCATGGGGATAATCTTTAGACTTGCGCATCCCCAAACTAATGAAAAAGCAATTATACCATGCCTAACCTTGACATCAATCAACAACATGAGATCAGTGTAAGCAATCACATGTAATTTGATGTTTTTAGACATCGATTTTCCTTCTTCAGACACTTGATAATTATTTGTATACATCTCAAAGCCAAATTGATTGGCCTATGGGAGAAACATCTCAATCCAAAGTGGCCACTCCTTGACCTTTACAAAGAACGGAATCACTCAAATAGTGCTAAATCAGTTATCTTGACTTACAAAATGAATGTCAAAAAACAATTGGACGGAACCACACAGATATCCCAGCAAGACCATTTTAGTAACTCTTGAGATTATAAGAAACAAATGAAAAGAACAAACAGGTACCGACGTTTAAACCTGTTGAGAAGTCATCTCTCCACTAAAATAAAGGTGAAAAATCCTGGCACGAAGTTGCACTTATAGTCGTGGTAATGGAATTAATTAGTAAACTTCATCTATTTTTGCGTCATTGCTTGCCACAGCTTATTTCTAACATTTTCATCCACTTATATGTAACCTTGGTAAACAAGTAACTAGAATGATTGAATTTAACGATATGTTTCCAAGAAGGTTAATATATTTCTGTTTTTGGATTCAAGCATAATGATTATTAACGGTCTTCTTGCAAATTAAAAGTGTTAGCAATTTGTGTGCATTTAAGTTTTATTTCGAATGAAAGATACTGTTTCGTCTGGATTTTCGTTTTGTAGCAGTATTATCCTGTGAGGCCGGTCACTAGTTACCATAAGTTTGGGTAATGTTTCCACAATCCATCCATGACAACGAAGGATGACAACAAAAATTGGATCTTGCACCTTGATACTATTCCCATCAGGATATGTGCCAGGTTAACAGCCAGAATTATTCCGAATACCTACATTTTTGTTTCATTTGGATTTTCGTTATGTAGCAGTGTTGTACTGTTGTGTGCATATTTTTGGTTTCCACAATCCATCCATGACAACGAAGGATGACAACAAAAATTGGAGCATGATGATATTCCATTTCTTGATTCTTACTTCCTGTGCCTTTCGCCCAGACAGTCGTAGGAGTATAAACACGTTGTCATCATCATCCTTGTCGTCATCAATTTCCGATGTCTCCCTGGAATGTGATCCATCTCTAGAAATTGTTGGTGCATCAGGACGGATGGGATCCTTTTTCCTACGTCATGGAGAAAGATCCATGGCTGTTCCACGAGGTGTCGTTCCGGGTTCATTATCCAAATCAAGTACACCTATTCTTGTGACTATACCCTCTCAACATTGGAAATCAATTCATGATATGACAGAACGAACGGAGGATATTGTTTGGATCGGAAATGGATTATTATCCAACTATCAACAAAACTCAACAATTATCATACCTCACTTTGGTATTTTAATGGTCAATGCAGATCCGGCAACATCATCATCTGATTCAGGAACAACTCCACCAACATTCGTCTATGGTAAACATGCAACTCAAATGATGAAACTACTTTCCCAAAGTGGAATAAAACAAATTCAGTACATCGATTCATGGGAAATCATCTGTAAGATGGCAGTTAGGAAACTTTTATGGGCATCGTGTCTTTGGCTACTTTGTCATAGTTCAGATCCACCTCTCACTGTAGCAGAAGTTCATATTCAAAACGAAACACTCCTAAACGATTTGGTTCAAGAATTATTCCCCGTTTTGATACAGTTATCTGGAAATACGAATGAAACACTTTCAGACCTAATGTCCTATATGAAATCCTATTCACTATCCATGCCTAATGCCATACCCAGTAATCAATTGGCCATCCAAGAATGGAACGTTCGTAATGGTGTTTTCTATCGACCACAACAAAAGTTGCATACGAAACTTTTGAAGCAAATACGAAAAGGTGACAACAACGATGATGATACTTCGATTGACAACTTCATTCACGAACCAAAAGATACTGACATGGTACCCAAACAACGCTTGATTCCATTGCCAGATTCCAACTTGGTTTGCTGGGGACAAAACGTGACAAATCAGCAGCAGCAGCAGAAGCGTAACATAAAGTCGATAATTGTCATTGGTGGAGGTATAATCGGATCTTCCATTGCTCGATCGTTGAAACGAAAAAATTCAGCCATCCATGTTACTGTGATTGATCCCACTCCATTCGGTCTAACAACGCCAGCATCTTGGGCATGGATCAATGCAAATAATAAATCTCCTCCATCCTACAAGTTTTTGAATCAACTTGGTATGCGATCTTGGAGGATACATCCGCTTTACAAGCAATTGCCTGAGTGGAAGGGATCCTTGGTTTGCTATCCAACTCCACAGGAAACAATTGGTGGAGGATATTCCTGCGAAGGTCCTCTATCCGAGGATCGTATTCAGGAACTTGAACCAAACGCCAAGTTTACAAATGGCTACGTATATCACTTTCCTGATGAGGGTTTTGTAGATCCCTGTTTTGCCGTCAAGGCACTTCGAGAGGGTACTGGTGATGCTGATTGTTGCGAGGATGATAGTCATACAATTCATATGATATCCAATCAACGTGTCGTGGAACTTATTCGAGATACGACTGGTCGTGTCATTGGTGTCAAGACTGAAATAACTGACAACAGCACCAACGACGGAGATATTTCCAATGGTCTCTATGCCGATGCTGTCATCGTCGCCGCTGGAATTGGATGTTCCAATCCTGCATTTGCTGGAGGAGTTCCGTTGCGACGTAGTTTTGGTCAAATTTCGTTTGCAAGGCCAACAGCAACCAATGTGGATACGTCCAATGTTGACAAATCATCTCAACTTGAAAAACTTTTGGTAGATACAGTTCGTGAGTCTCATATCCTGCAAAGGAACGATGGATGGTATGTAGCAGGTGGAGGGATATTGGAAGTTGGTGGAAAGTCAAGCGTCACCAACAACGCTCTGACTGGGATACCTTCTTCAGCTGAAACTCGTGTGTCCAATCAACTATGGGAAAGGACCCAATCACTTGTGCCGAATGTTTGGAAAACTACTACATTCCTACATGCTCAAGAGGCCATACGACCCATGCCATTGGATGGCCTACCAGTGGTTGGGTATTTAGAAGATGGGTTGTACGTTGTTGTGACTCATTCGGGTGTCACCCTTGCTCCAATTCTGGGACAATTAGCAGCCATAGAAGTATTGGATAACATTGCATTGGAAATATTACGGGAATATCGACCATCCAGGCTCATGGATTCAAAAATACAAAACGATTACTACAAATAGGGAATAAGGAATGGTTCTATTTAGTACTTACTTCAGATTGTACACAAAGAGTAAGAACCAACGAAAGGAATTCGTTTGGTACAGTTGAGGCAGGAATCGTCACTAGGTCAAATTTCGTTGTATCAGTCTTTCTGGCATAAGGCTATGGGTGTCTTCCTCCACCCAATACACATAGTAGTAGGCGCCTGTACAATCTTCAAAGTGTAGATGCTCCAGCAGAGTCTTCCATGGTGGCATTTCTTGACAAGTTTGACCTGGATACCATTGACCATCCCAAAAACATTTGACAGACTGGGGACTTTCAAGTCGTAATGACTTGCCCATGGATTCCATTTGAGAAAGAATGGCCTGAGAGGGAGATACACCTGCAACATAGTTGGATCTTTGTTGACGCAACTCCAAGACTGTTGGGGAGGATGATGGCTCTTGTTGATTTATTATCCTGCAATGATGTTTGGGAACAATATCCCAATTGCCCCCTTCGTTCTCCCATTCTAACCAAAGGTAGGGACCTGGAATACCATTGTAATATTTGTCAACATGGACTTTATGCCAAGGAATTTCATGATTATGCAGGACTCTACCAGTATACACAACATTATCATCGTGATAAAGAGCCCAGACTTTAGTCCCCGGGGGAATGGAAGCATCTAAATATCGTCCCTTTTGAGCTAATTTTCGGTGAGCTTGTAAGTAATCCTCCATTACCATCCAAACATAGGAGACAGGAACGACGTGAGCACGGAAGTCAACAACAGCATTCCATCGGGCATTCCGATAATTGAATTCTACCTCGACAGCTGTGCTAAATGTCCCATCCGCAGAAGTCCAATCTGAAAGTAATGTCGCAGGATAGTAGAGTGGAAATAAGTATCCCAACTGAGGTATGATGCCACCTTTCCATTTGCAGTAAACTGGAGTCCCCTTTTGGAATGCCACTTGACGTTTCCATACACGTGAATCAACCACAGGATCCTCCCAGTGCTTTGTCGGCTTCAAATCATGTACAGCTGAGTTGTTGTTGTTTTTGATTGGAAACTTTCCTAGATCTAAGGTCGTTGCAAAGCGTTTTAACAATCCTTTCATGCCGGACGAAAATGATGATGACTTTTTTTGTGTGGATAAGGTATTTGTCATTGCTTCAGAGGAAATAACAAATGGAAAAGGTGCTAATGGATCAATATCAGTCCCAATTAAGGATGCCTGTAACCAATCATTTTTCAGTATTGCATGGTGATCTTCCATCAACTCCACAACATCTTGAATAAGAAGTGGAGCTGTCTTTTCCTTAGTAGGATTGGGATTTGGATATCGTCTTTTCATGGCGTTCGAAAAAGTTGCAGTCATGCACCATTCTTCACCTGCCGTCACAGATTCTTCGGTGGACATGAGACATAGCCATGATTTGGTGTCATTGTATTCTCTGGATTGTAATGGATGTACGAAACAACCCGAGTAACAGCAATCAATTAAACACCAAACTTGATTTCCTCTAAAATATTGTTGAATCGTTTGAATAACATCTCGATACAGCCATTTTCCTCCAATTGTTTTGAAAGCTTTCTTGGTACCATGACCACCATAGAAAAAGACGAAAGTATCACCACATCGTGACGATTCTTCTAATAATTTCTGAAGCTGACGTTGACAGTTTTTAAGGGTACATTGGTCATCTTGCAGGAATACGACCTGTCGGGCACCATAGAGACGACAAAAGCAATCATATAAGAGTCTGTCACCCAATTCTGTCCTTCCTTCTTCGAATTCTGCACAATGACCAACAATAAATACAAGGGTAGATTCAGGTCTCGTTGTTGTTTGAGAGATAAATGTTGTCATTGTTGCAGTGTGTTGCTGTATAATCCAATTACTCACAATGTTATTTAACAATTGGACTTGCATTCGCCGTTTTGGAATCAAGTTTTTAAGGTGTTTTACTAGCATGTTATACTGGCGACTATGGTAAAACTTGTGAGGCACTTATGAATTGCCTCTTTGAAAGTTTGAGCTATCCCCATGTTGCTATCAGCATCTCAGATCACTATCTGTTGCTGTGACAAACAATCTTTCTACCGCACCATTCATTTTGGGCGTAAAAGTTGCATTCATTTTCATTGTGGTAACTCTTTTGCAGCATTATACAGTGAGGAGGTGCATGACATTCATTGGCATTCCTTTGCGAGTAATGGTTCAAAAGGCATTTTTATTGGTTAGGAAGCAATCCAAACATACTTAGTGCCATCATCAACAATGCTTAGTCTGTACTATATTCTACAATCCTAGAAGACAACACTGTAAGCTTTAAATTAAGTTAAGCACACCAAATAATCTATAAAAGAGAGTAACTCAAGAGAAGTTGTTTTGTACCAACATTTGGAGACGTCCAGTGGTGCTAGTAGATGCTAATCTAGATGATAAAGATATCAGATATATTAGCACATCTAAAAACAACAAACAACAATGATAATCCTTGTTGTTATTTCATTCGCAAACATTCAATGATACTAATCAAAGGTCTCTATAATTTAGGTAATTAATCACAATAGTATTGTAATGAAAAATTATTCAGTCAATACTCCAAATCTTTTGTTCTTAGAAAACAAGAGCAGTCTTTCATAATTACCTTAAAATAAGATGTAATATTTCGATCTCTATTCTCACATAGAGTATAGTTAGTATAGGCTTAATTTAAGGTCCACTTATGTTGACGGAAAGACGTCCACCTGAATTATCGGACTTTTGGCTGGGGAGGCTTTGCTTAAGCCAATTCATAGACTCTACTGTGCACTTTAGTTTCGATGTGAGATTAATTTTCATAGAGGTAGCTATAGACTTATGCACAGAAACTCTACAACTGCAATGATTCCATGGAGTATGCTCATATCCAAAGTCTTAGATTGTGAGACAGCAGTGAACTCATCTTGGTTATTCATTTACTGCTCTCAAAATTGCAAAATTATATGCAGGGCATCCAGATCAAAGATATAGATGCTCTATACTGAGTGCAGAATAGACACAATTAAATATTGTAAACAGTACACCTCTTTCGAAGCTCTGATTCTACCGTAAAATGTTTGAAAAAAATCCAGCTTTACCATTTTGCTGTGATGTTCTTGACCCTGAAAGCTCAAACTTAATCTTCAAATCTGTGAACTTGCATTCATTCTGAAAAGCTTAATTTTCTCCGAGGTTATCACAACAAATGAATTTCATGTTAATCCTGGCAACCTTCAAATTCGTGAGTAAGACTATCATCATCATCTTCACCTTACTTATTATTTTCAAAAATATAATCAAGCAATAATCAGTATCAACAATGAGAACCCAAAACCTTGCGCCACCAAAGCTCATATCTCTCTCGTAACTAATGTCCAAATAAAGTCTTTCTCCAGGAACTTGATGTCTATCTTTTCCACCTCTTGTAGATGTTTTCTCTCTAGCATTTCCTACGGCACAGTGTATTGACACAACAGATAGTGGACAAAAAAGACCCCGAAATATGGCAAAAAAGAACAGAGAAGTGTGGATATTATCTGGAAGAAAGATATGCTGGTTTATATTTACAGCACTATTGCAACTATTGAACCTCGCTTTATTCTAACTTTAATGGTTAATCTTCTTTGGCAACTTTGTGTTCTTGCTGTTTACTTTGTTATTCTCAAATATCTCTTCAATGCCTCGCTAGATTTCTTTATTTCACGTTAGGTTATTCATGCAATATCAGATCAACACCATGGCTTAATTGATTAGGCTTTTCTAAATATTATTCACAAGAATAGATCTAAGTGAATTATTTTATACGCTCACAATTTATACAATTAATATTCTGATAATTCTTTAATATTGATCTAGATCCAATTTATCAAATTATTTGGGGCAATAAGTTTGTTTTGTTTGCATTTTCATTTATATTAATATTGTTGGTGCTGACGGATGCTCGGAGCTCGTCCGCTTCTTTGCCGTATCTCGATTTACAACGACTGCCAGGCCGTAGCCATTTGGCCGTCAGTTTGCCAAGGTAGTAGCAGTGTGCATCTCGAACAAACAGGAGGAAAAAGCTGCACGTATCAAAATTGAAGAGCGACTAGTGCGAAAGGAATACAAATTGAAAGCTATGTCCCACTTTGATTGTGAGACTAATTTCATACATAACTTTATACAATGCCAAAAAAGGTAAAGATAGCAGGCAGAGATAATCAAAGTTCGTTAACAACTGTAAGATTGAATTTCTTTCAATCGAAAGAAAAGGAAAAGAATTCCGTTCGTATTCAACATCAAGACAATTTGAAGGATGAAAGAAACGTCAATTATGACCTCAATGCTAGGATCGCTAGAAAGGATCAAATCGATGACGTTGAAGTCCCGAGTCAGTATATCGCGAATGATGAAACCTTGGAAACCGATGTATTCGTCGGAGCTTTTGCTGTTGCTGGTATTCCTGGAGAAATAAGTGATGTAGATGAACGGAGTTTCCAGGATGCAAGATTTTTGATGACACACCCAAGTCAAGATGCAGCCTCAGTAACAATCACAAGTGCCCGAGTAGTGGACGATGTTATTATCAATGCGATTCCATTAGAAGACTCCCAATTTGGCCATGATGTCCCATATAATACAAATGCTGTTTTAAAGAAAGGTTTGGTCCTAAGGTACAGGCTCATTGCCATTTCTTCACTGCTGCTATTGGCGGGAATTATAATTGCTGCTGTTATTTTGATAAGAAAATCTCGGCATGATGCGGCCACTAATGCTTTTTTGGAAAAACTTAGACCACTGCTGACAAATACATCCCGTCAAGAGTTGGAACTACCAAATACAGTACCATACCTTGCCCTTGATTGGTTGTTATATAGGTCTAATTTCAGAGCTTACTCTTTTGATCGCCAGGTTCAACGGTTTGCCATGGCAGCATTCTTTTTCTCGACAGGAGGAACATCATGGAAAGAAAATAGTGGTTGGCTATCAGAAGATGATGAATGTTCTTGGTATCAAAGTAGTAATGACACTTTATGTGTGAATGGAACTCTACAAATTCTTTCATTAAATCACCATACTTTAAATGGATTACTTCCAAGTGACATTGCTCTCCTAAGCTCTCTAACATTTGTGCATTTGAGGGGAAATCAGTTGGCAGGATCAATTCCTTCATCCATTGGGGCACTGCAAAAGTTGACATGGCTGTCATTGGCTGATAATAAATTAACAGGGACAGTTCCATCATCTATTGGATTACTAACAAGACTAATGATATTTGACTTATTTTCAAATTCATTTACAGGAACCATTCCTTTGTCAATTGAGACAATGAGTAATGTGAGACATATTAGCTTGGCAAAAAATGACTTGAAAGGAAGCATCCCTAGTGAAATTGGTCTGTGTACAAAACTTACATTTCTGGATCTTTGGGGAAATTCCCTTGATGGATCACTTCCAAGTGAAATTGGTCAGTGTACAGGACTTGAGGACTTGCATCTTTGGTTCAATTCTCTTCATGGATCCATTCCAAGTGAAATTAGTAACTGTTTGGGACTTGAAAAGTTAGACCTTGGTTTCAATCCTCTTGATGGATCCATTCCAAGTGAGATTGGTCTGTGTACAAAACTTATGGATCTAGATTTTTCTTCCACTTCTCTTACTGGATCTATTCCAACTGAAATTGGTCAGTGTACAAACCTCACTGATTTGGCTCTTCCTTCCAATTCTCTCAAAGGATCCATTCCAAGTGAAATTGGTCAGTGTTCTAAACTTACAACATTTGATCTTAAACAGAATTCTCTTCTTGGATCCATTCCAAGTGAAATTGTTGCACTTGCAATTTTGGAAAAGCTTGACATCAGTGGAAATAATCTAAGTGGTACCATTCCTAAATCTCTATGTAACCAAGTGGCTGACCTAAGATATGATGGGAATGTCACATGCCCTTGATTGCAGGGCTATATTCAAGAGTTGGAATTAATTTTTAATATTGAAGCCTCCCTTGATTTGGTGTCCAAACAATTCATAATTGTGTGGACATTTCCCTTGTCCAACATTTGAAGATGTCAGAGATTTTGCTTACTCATTCTGTTACAAATTGGTTAGCTTAAAGTAATTCTTGTCCTCCAAAAACACATCTAAATTTTTTAACTTACCTTACTGTAATGACTGCTTCCAAAAATAACGTTTACTTCAATTTTCTTCATTATCCAATTTGCAAAGATCTTTTCCACATCCAGCATTTCCTCTTCAATCAAGCAGCTCAACAATATGCTTGTAATCAAATGATTCACCTTGAAAAAAATCCAATCTGATGATTCTGTGTCAATAAATGTTTTGCTTCTCCATACAAATCCAAAGGTTTTGATCAAGAGGTCTGAGTCCTCAAAAATATTCCTGAAAGTGCATGTCATACATTCTGCTCTGGTCTTGACTTGATTAAGCTCTGTACTTAGAGAATAATTTTCCCCTTAAAGCATATGCAATGCATGCATCTAAAATAGCTAAAATTTTGTTCTGTGGTCATTCAAAATTCCAAAACAGATAGCTGATGGCCAGCTAGCCATTAACTCTGCAAAGAATGTATCTTTTTTAATTGGTAGTATTCCTACGGCTTTGTTTCTTTATCAAGAGTAGATTCTTGAATCAATTCCTCTGTTGGCAGCATTGACAAAGCTAACAAGATTTCCTTCATTCACGAAAGTTTAGAAATTTCTGCTAAAGTTATCAAAGCGAAAGAAGAAAGAAAGAAAGCAAAAAGAATTCAAGATTCTTGAACTAAAAGAATTGCTTATTTAGATTCGGAACTAAGCCAAGTCATGTCTCGTAAACAATATCGCTAATGAACATCCTAAGCACATAAAACTTATGTCGAAGAAAAGGAAAGATGCTCCCAACACCCTTCCAATCTTGTAACATTCATCACCCAGCATCCTCAATACTACAATGAACCAAAACAGTCTTCGCATGCTTCTCATATAACTCCAGACTGATACTTTTGTTAAAAAAAGTTGGAGTCATTTTCGATGAAACGAATAAATTCAATATTAATGATACCGTCTGCAACAAATCCTTGGATAAAGTGAAACTGGTGTCCACAAGAAACAAAAACTACGCCTACATTATCAGTTTTAACGTTAAATCACATCCACATGAATGTCCTTGCGCAAATAATAGACAAACTTAATATCTTTAACTGCTTCAAAGATAGCCACATACTTGGCTTTGGTACTGGAGAGTGTCACATTAGTGATTAATTGGCAAGAAATGAGATAGAAGAGAAGACAAATAAAGTGAAAAAAGGGTCTGTTGATGATATAATTTCGAGAAGCTTAGTCAAAGAAAAGTAAAGTTAATCTAATCTAAATGAGTGTTACCACAACCTCAGCGTTTACCCTTTTCCTTTCGTTCTTCCAAGTGTTCAAAACAGAAGATTGTCATCTTTATTCAAGAACTCAAAGTCTAAGTCTTTCAATCCTTGAAGCCTTTGCTTTTAAGTTAGTTTTCATTTCTATCTTGAAGTTACGAATGACATTACAAGTCTAGCTTTGCAACTAACGTGTTAACATGGAAATGACATTCTTCCAATAGATAATGGATAGTATTAGCTTAATTAGATTAGTTTCATGAAGTTAATAGCAAGGTAATTGGTGATGTGCAAGATAGTCAAGAGCAGAAGATTTTGATTAGCAAGGATGGTTTTTTTTCATTAACCTAATATCTTCTTCTGGATGATTGATTGTTTCATCAAATGTGCTTGACTCTTGTGGTTGCTCAAGCATCATAAAGGCAGTGCCAGCTCAATCCACAATTGGCTCCCTTCCAGAATTAGAAGTTTCAATTCACATAGAACCATCAGGATAAACTCATCCCGTCAAGCGTTTTATTCTCTGTTGACCTTTGGTTTTGTATGCTTTGTCTCAGCTCCTTCAAACGATTCTGTGCATTTGGAACCATCATCTTCAAAATACCATCCTTTTCCTTATTTGGGCCTTCTTTCACGCACCAGTCATCACAATTATTATATAGCTACATAATATTCACCCAGGGATTTAAATTTTTCTTCTGTCTCGCATGCTACGGCGAAAAATGTTGAACGACACGCCACTATCACTTCTTATCTGCATATTGATAGATAAAATCAACTTCGTATATGCTAATTTGTTTAAATCAAAGATTTTCATCATTGTATTTCCTTTGCTTGCTTCCTTGTTGATTTCTTCATTGGTCTTTGGGATTGTGATTACCAAATAGGATATCCTTACTACCTGATCTTCTTGCCTTAGCCAAGAACTCCTTACTCCATTCTTCTTTCCCGTAAAATTATCCCTCTGATAGCGCTCATACAATTCATTCTAAAACCATGCTTAACCTTAGTCGGAAGTGTAATAAAATAAGGCAAAACATCTTCCCATCCTTGGCACTTTACACTACATTTGCTCTAGCCTTGGGATAGTGCTGAATGTTCACCTAATCAAAGAGTAGTGCACGACATTTTCCTTCATTAGCAAGTCGTGGCACATACATCCAAGATATACAAATGTCAATGATGAATGCATTAGCAATTACAATTAGAGCGCAATCATCTTCCTTTTCTTGCCACGGCCTAGAAGGACAGCGGGAATTCATCTTTTCCAACCAGCAATCATTGTTGTACGTATATTTGGTATCGCATCAAATCCATAAGGAAAAGATTTCAACTCTGACATCCATTGTCCCCAACTGATCTCAATCTCAATTAGATACTCATAGCTCCAGCCATCCCAATTACAACATCATGCTTTTGTCTCATAGCTCAATCTCAGTAAACGGTGAGTTATAGTGAGAATCAAATTCGTATTTCTCAATCTCAGTGAAGGGTGAATTGCAGTTATAATCAAGTATACATTTCATCTCGTTGTAACTTCCATTGGCAAATATATTGTCTTTTGAAGCATCAGTGATGGACAAAATTTTAGAAGTATTGCTAAGACTTTCCTTGTACTAGAAATTATCATTACAATAATAGGTTGGCCGTGCTCTACGCTGCTCTAAGAGTTTATACAAATTGTAAATTAGTTACGTTGATCTTAGATCTCTTGTGCATCAATTGTAACGTGTTTCCTTGACCATGTAGTCTCTTTAGCTTACGTGTTAGATTCAACATCAATCGTGTGTAGATTCATGTTTGTTACTTAGGAATCTGTAATAGTTATTCCTACCGTATTGATATTACGGTCCTGAAAAGATATTACATGATCTTTTTCATAAATAAGCAATATTCAGCATCATTAAATTCATATAAGACTATGTCTTAATTGAATTTGTGGAAAGTGTAGAAAGAATGGTTACATATGTAACCTATTCTAAATTTAGATTAGTAAATATAAGAATATTAATTTTAGAAGTATTTACTATGTACTAATGATAACTTTGGATGTCTCCAATATTGGTACACACACATCTCTTAGCCTTAGTAATTTATTTTAGTATTGTTAGACTGTATTGCTTACAACCTATAGCATTAGGTATTATCCTAATGAACATAACTCAAGGTATGGCATTTGCCCCCAAGATTATACATAATCTGTTCGATTGGAAAGGAGAGATCCGGCGGATATTAACTTGCTCTGTTACTATTCCTATTTGAATCTGGACAGTGCCATTATTATATACCTGTGTTACTGGATATGGTCCTGTACAAGGTGTTGAGAGCTTCTGAAGTATTACGGGTGTCTATAAAAGAACTTGGTCTCCAACCTTACACTAAGGAATTGGACTTGTTGATTAAATCCTGCTTTCTTTTTTTAATTCAATCCCAATCTGCATTGAATGCAATATTATGTATCATATCTCTGCCCAACACCAGCTGACAAAGTGCTGCAGGTAGTGTTGTGTGATAGGTACTATTTATAGCCCAGGCAGTAGACTGGAGGAAGTACTCAAAAGGATTATATTCCTCCAAATTTTCCTCTTCTAAGTCAAATGGTCTGAGCATATTATTGACCACCTTGTGGACTTGCTCATTGATTGCATTTGCTTGTGGATTATGACTTGTAGTTGGTTTGGCTTTAATGCCATAGTTCTCACACATCTGTTTGAATGTGCCAACCAGGTATTATGAAAAAATTCTGGATGGCAGTAGCCATCATAGAATTGGCTTGGACAGTCTCAAACCATCCAGAGGCTGGATCAATCATAATGAGAGCAAGCAGAAAGTGTGTCTTGAGTGGCGTCTTTATGGTAAAAGGACTCAATAGATCTACACAAACCGTGACCCAGGGGTCTGATTCTGCTGTCTTGGGAGGCAAGAGACCGTGTTTCTTAAATTCCTTCTTGGTTAATTGACAGACTGGGCAACTGGAACAGAAACGTTCAACATCCTGCATTAGACCAGGCCATAACATAGTGTTCCTGATAGTCTGTTCAGTCCAATTCTGTCCTGGATGAAGTAAGTATGCATGATACTAGGAGAGTACTCTTTGTCTTAGAGACTGAGGGATATATATATATGTCCTTAAAAGATAGAGGGTCATAGCTGTCAATCTATTGTATAGATTAGTGGGGTTGTGATAATCCTTTTTCTCTGAATCCTTGGACTTTCATTTGTTCCTTAAAAATTATGTCAGTATGCATAGGAAACTTGATGTTGCTAAATTCTAATCCCGGGAGAAGTGCTAAGACTTCCTTAGGTCATCAATGCCTAGTCTAGATAAATCATCTGTTACATTCCTGGGAGGTAAAGCCAGCGTAAAACACAATCTGAAGGTTTTAACCCATTGAAGGTATTATTTTTATGGTCTGTATAGACTATACATGGAGAACCTAGCAAGATATTTTTGCATCCTTTGCAAGTTTCAATAGCAGATAGCAACTCACGTTCCGTTGTGGTGCATCTTCTTTGGGCTGCATTAAGCCTACGTGAATAAAAGGCTATGGGATTGACAGAGTTTTTACGAGTGCTTGTGTTTTCAACTCCTACGACCGGTCCAGTGCCATCTAAGTTACCCTCTATCAAACAACTAAAAGTGATAGTTGATTGCAATGAAATTAAGTGTGCTTGCTGCATTGGACCATCCAAAGATAAGAAATGTCCAGTATAAGGATACTTTTCAAACTAAAGTTCTGAGCGACTCAAGTTGCGATATCAAAAGCATTCATAGGCCATAACCTAGCCTCTGGATGACTTGCCTTCATGAGTTATCCTATCATTTTTTCTAGGGGGGTTTTGTAACCATAAATTAATAAAACATGGAACAATTCTGCAAATATTTGAAGCTGTAATTAAGATGCGACCAAATCTTTTTTAGGCTAGCACTTATGTATTTTTTTCCATTACTTCATGACGCAACCCTAATTACCTTTCATGGGAAAAACTTACCATGAATTGAAAGATGCAGTCAGAACCAGGAGACTTGACATGCCCGTAATTTCAATCTCAATGCTTTAACGTTTCTTCTATAATCTCACAAGAGGTATATTTTTCTTTCCCACGTGAGCATTGTCTATAATGAGGTTATATTTGCCCGAAAAAAGAATTTTCCACATAGAGATCAAAAGGGTAAATTTTTGGAGAACAAAGTTTAAATCCTTACGCAAAGCTTAGGTAAGATTCTCCATCGTTTGCTAAGCAAAAGCACTGGCCCTACCAGTTCCTTTGCTTCACAGTGTGATTTCACATCAAATTGAGGAATTAGACCTCCAAGACAGAGTGCACTATTCTCAGTCCTACATCATAGAAGACACAACCTTTATAACGAGATTCTTAGATTTATGGTGGCTGTCAAATGTGAGGGAACTAAGATGTCCATAGACAAATTATAAAGTGACTTATCCTCCTACAACAATAAAGACTGTATCCTCCAAATAGTGTCTAGGTTATTTCCTAGAATTAAAAAACAAGCTGATGAAGCTGTTCTAATGGTGTAATCTTTTATTTAATAGAATAAATCATTACTCCTGAATGTACTTACTCTCTTCCAATACACTATTTCACGTTTATGGGGTACTGAAATCAAAAATCATGCCTTGATCATTACAGGGAGGGGCTGTATTACTTCGATATTCCCCCTTTACCGGTTATTTTGAAACACGACATTAAAGGTTTCTTTCGTCAACTTTGCAACTGGGTCACATTTCTTCTATTTTGTTTCTTGCAAGAAGTTTTACACGTGTGACGAGACCGATTTTGCTAAGTTGCAACCCATGATTTAAAGTACATCGCTTTCTAACAGGCAAAATGTCTGGTCTGATGGCCCTATCTCGAATAATTTAGTAATTGATAATTTTTCAATATAGCGTACACCGACGCTACATATCGTTTCCTCTACGTAACAGTATTTCAAGACAATGGTGGTGAATCATATTTATATAAGATTCACTGCTTGTATATATATTGTTCTTTCAAGCCTTAAGGAGTTTTTGTCCCGGGAGATATCTGAGCGAAGTATCTTGAATGACATGTGCTGAAAAAAGCCATTCCACTGCAACTCTGCGTACATAATTCCACGCTGCAAAATGCATTTGAATGTAGCAAACAAATCACGACACTATGTGATTGTCGGTGATGATGCTTCACAATGGCACCTATGTTTATTCTTAGCGATATGGTTGAAAAGGCCTAATCAGTTGCTAGAATTAGTTTAGTCACACATTAAATTGTAAGCAAGCAGAGTATTTGAAAGGTGTAGTGTTTAATTAAACATATATACAAGATACTCATTGTCATTGGAATGATGACCCAATAGATTTACATATCTTCGGAGAAGGCCATACAATAACATGGCAATTATCTTCACTGATGGTTAAAGCTATTGGATCCAACAAAAATTCACCCCATATTCATTTTCCTACAATTTTTAATATTTATACGTACTAGGAAAGCTAGGTTACGTACATGGACCAACAATGCAATGTTTCTGACTTTTTCAGAAAAATTCACACTATCAGCACACGATTATCTTTCTGACATACTAACAAAGCAGTGGTTTCTGTGTTAATGTGCTACACAATATCGAAGATGGCAATTGCTTTGAGCAATCCATGTACGCCAAGAAATGCCAGAGTGTTATCAAATGACGCTTGCTTGATCTTACTAGTGTAAAGTTTATCGTTCGAAATCCGGAGACGCGGGCGCGTATCCAAAAAAATATATATTGTTAATTATTTGTTTACTTAGTTTAGAATTTCTTCTCCTTTTACACACGTGCGAATGCATGGTAGTTTTACTCGTTAACTCTTAATCTGGGTCCAACTTTTCTCAAGTAGAACACAAGGCTAAATTCTGACCTCGAAATATTACAAATTTTGCAACAACAAAATAAATTCACTACGTCTCAGGCAACGGTATGTAATCCTATAGTGATTCACCTATGATTTAATTCGATAATGTTGTATGCTTGCTCCATATTTATCTATCCTCCTTTTTGACAACTTGTCTTCGTTCGTGGAATAAGGTTCATCTTTGAATTACAATATCTAAAGATTCTCTTATTCACCAATGACAATATCCGCAACGCAAACAATAACGAGACCTGAATCCACCCTTGTATTTATTGTTGGCCATTGCGCTGAATATGAAAAGGGAAGGACAGAATTTGGTGACAGACTCTTGTATGATTGCTTTTGCAATCTCTATGGTGCTCGGCAGGTCATATTCCTTCAAGATGAAGAATGCACCCGTAAAAACTGCCAGCAGCAGCTCCAGAAATTTTTGATAGTCACATCACGTAGTAGTGATACTTTCGTCTTTTACTATGGAGGTCATGGTACCAAGAAAGGATTCGAAACAATTGGAGGGAAATGGCTGTATCGAGATGTTGTTCAAACGATTCAACAATATTTTCGAGGAAATCAAGTATGGTGTTTAATTGATTGTTGCTATTCGGGCTGTTTTGTACACCCTTTGTTATCCAGAGAATACAATGACACCAAATCATGGCTATGTCTCATGTCCACCGAAGAATCCGTGACGGCAGGTGAAGAATGGTGTATAACGGCAACTTTTTCAAATGCCATGAAAAAACGATATCCAAATCCCAATCCTACTAAGGAAAAGACAGCTCCACTTCTCATTCAAGACGTTGTGGAGTTGATGGAAGAGCATAATGCAATACTGAAAAATGAATGGTTACAGGCGTCCTTGATTGGGACTGATATTGATCCATTAGCACCTTTTCCATTTGTTATTTCCTCTTACGCGATGACTAATACCATTTCCACACAAAAAATGTCATCTTCGTTGTTGACTAAAACAAAAGGTTTACTTAAACATTTTCCAAACAACTTAGGTATAGAAAATTCACCAATCAAAAACAATTACAACTCAGCTGAACATGATGTGAAGCAAGGAAAGCATTGGGAGGATCCTGTTGTTGATTCACGTTTATGGAAACGTCAAGTGGCATTCCAAAAGGGGACTCCAGTATACTGCAAATGGAAAGGTGGTATCATACCTCAGTTAGGATACTTATTTCCACTCTACTATCCTGCGACATTACTTTCAGATTGGACTTCTATGGATGGAACTTTCAATACGACCATCAAGATAGAGTTCAATTATCGGAATGCCCAATGGAATGCTGTTGTTGACTTTCGTGCACACGTAGTTCCTGTCTCTTATGTTTGGATGGTTATGGAGGATTACTTACAAGCTCACCGAAAATTAGCTCAAAAGGGACGATATTTAGATGCTTCCATCCCCCCGGGGACTAAAGTTCGGGCTCTTTATCACGATGATAATGTTGTGTATACTGGTAGAGTCCTGCATAATCATGAAATTCCTTGGCATAAAGTTCATGTTCACAAGTACTACAATGGTATTCCAGGTCCCTACCTTTGGTTAGAATGGGAGAACGAAGGTGGTAATTGGGATATTATTCCCAAACATCATTGCAGGATAATAAATCAACAAGAGCCATCATCCTCCCCAACAGTCTTGGAGTTGCGTCAACAAAGATTCAACTTTGTTGTAGGTGTATCTCCTTGTCAAGCCATTCTTTCTCAAATGAAATCCATGGGCAAGTCATTACGACTTGAAGGTCCCAAGGCCGTTACATTTTTATGGGATGGTTACTGGTATCGAGGTTACACTTGTCAAGAAATGCCGTCCAGCAAAACTCTACTTGAACATCTACAATTTCAAGATTGTGCAGGCGCCTACTACTATGTGTATTGGGTGAAGAAAGGCACACGTATCCTTTTACCAGAAAGACTTATCCGGTGAACGTTGACCTAGTGCCGTTTGTGATCACCCTCCTTAGTGTTCCTACCTAACTTGATTTCTAGGGATGGATCTTACAACAATTTAAATGAATTGCATACTATATAGGACTTACATGCTTAGCACCTTTTCTGACAAAGGTTTATAAACATTGATTCTACGATTCCAACATAGAAGTGGGCCTAAAGCAGATTTTCTGAGAAATGTGCAGGTGCATTGAGAGAAAGTATGGAGGATCCAACAAATCCACAGCAATGACCCTACATAAGACGATTCGGGTGACTGTCAACAAAGACATGAAGGAAAGAATTCATGTATATAGGAACGTCACAAATTTCGAAATTTGCTGATTACAATAAAAATTGTAGCCTTAAGTGGCATGGCAGTACGCTCACATATTCTTGTTCCTTGAATGGATAAATATAAGGCTGCTAGGTCTTACTTTACCTTAAACCCAAACAACGATTGGCAAAAACAATGAGTTGAAACTTTTCCAAGGAGAAAGTTTCGCAAATATATCCAGTCACAAACGGCGTTACAAGTGGCTTACAATTTTATACGAGGCAAAAAATCAGGTAGGACCAGGCATATCTTTTCAAAAAACAACATGCCACCAAAATGAGATACAATCTACCAAGGCTTAACAGACGTGTACTTTATGATAAAAATAATATTTTCTGAGTGCATATTGTGATAGTATCCTTTAATAGTCAGCAGAAAGAATGGTTTTCATACCGTATTGAAATATAATATTAGAAACATCCAAAACCTCTC